>JASDQU010739081.1:108265-118849 GCA_032191745.1 Picea mariana
AGAATCTCCCGACAAACTTATCTAGGGATATAATAAGCAAGGGGGTTACTTTACAACAAAGTTGGGGTATCGGGCTATGTTTATTGTTGGTGATGGGGCTATTTGTTCGTGGTGAAAATCTCTGTGGAAGGTGAAGGAACCTCCCAAAGCGAAGTCGCTCATGTGGTTGGCTCTCTTAGATAGAGTACTGACTTGTGATCATTTATAAAAACGGGGGAAGGATGGTCCTAACAGATGTCTCTTATGCATGGTCCAGGAGGAATCTATAAGGTCTTCAGCTAGAAGGGCACGAAGACCCTTGCCCAAGTCCTTAAGGAGATGGAACTTGGCGTTGCTTCGACACCCAAGATTCGCAGGGTCAGTGCAAGCTAATGATGGTCTCTCATGACACATTAGTGGCAATGCAAACCTGGAAAAACAATAATCTGTTAAGTTGGAGGGATTATTCAAGGTACTTTTATAATGAATTTGAATATGGTGCTAAAAGATGAAACGTAGGAAATTGAATTATATTTCCAAATATACAATTTTTATTCATAGAAATTGTGAATAACTAGGTCAAGTTTGATTTTTTCTAACAGTGGTATCTTATTTTTCCAACAAAATATAAGGTATATGTTTTCATTCATGCAGGTGTTGAGTGTATTAACGACGGAATTTTGTTCCAAAACCTTGTATACTTGTAGAGAACCCGTTTTTCTTGTGTCGTGTATTTTTTGGAAATTTTTAATATTAATTTTATATTTTTTTGAAATTATCAAAGTCAACATATGCCTGAAATTACAATGTATTTTTTTCATGCAGGTTAAAAGGGTCTTAACATGATCAAAACATTTTTTATTTGTTATTATTTTTTTTTTAGATCGTAGGTATCGATCTCCTCTAGTGTCACATATAACTCATTTGAGAAATGGTTAAGCCGAGAAAAAATTATAGCATAAATGTTAGCACAAGGGCAGACCCAGGGTTCACTCCAAGATCGCACCAACAAGCCCTAACTACTAGCCCTTTCGGCAACACCTGCAAAGCATATGAAGTCTCACCCGAAGTAGCTAAGAGGGGGGTTGCAGGATAGAGATGTCTACAACCAGGGGAATATCAAGTGGAACTAATACAACAATAATGCAGCATTCATATATCTCTTATCAGCTAGACCTACTCCACGCAACTATACATCTGATCTAGCACAATAATGAAAATAACAGTATAACAATGACAAAGATCCAGGTATCAATCACACATACAACACAAATTATACGTGGTCCACCCTCTCTCTAGGGCTACATCCACAGAACTATGCTTAGGATATATTAAGGTAAAGCTTACAGTTCCGATCTGCGCTCTTAGTCAGCAGATCTTCTCTCCTCTTCTCTCTGTCTCCCACCTTCCTGCGCACCCAGCTGCAGGACTTGATCTTCACACCTAGATGAAGATCTTACAATACCAGAAGGCTCTCACTCTCAGCACTCCTCTCTCTCTCACAGTACAATAATCTCTCAACAATCAATATCAATACCCAACTCTAGTATCGACTCGACCTAGGTCCTCTCGACCTCTATTTATACATTGCAGTCCCTCACCGACAGCCTCATGTAGAAACCTAGGTGTCAAATCCCTAATTACCAAAACCCTAGGTGTCTAAAACCATAGGTCAACTTGACCTGCTTTTTCCGGGCTTCGCCAGCCTGTCTTTCCTTCTTCATCTTGCGATGCTCCAAAACATCCAATGATGGCTTTCTCTACTTGCTGAGTTGTCCACGATCCTTCTTCCTTTCTGATCTATCATCCTTGATCTTCTCGTCCAACGGCTTGCTTTTTCGTACTTTTCTCCATCCTTCCTTCTCTTTTGCTCACTTCGACTCAGTAACAGTTACTATGTCTCCCACAAAGCTCTCTTTTTACCTTTCCTTCCTTGTTCTTCGCTTCCTTCCTTACCCAAGGGCCAACAGGCCCCCAACACTCACCTGTGACTCGTCCCGAGGCACTTACGCTCTGATCCTTCCTTTTCACTTCGACTGTGGACTGCGTAGTGCAACCTTTTCTTTCTACTCTATGCCTCCTCTCCAACCTTGTGCAAACTATCTTTTTTGTGTCTGGTACCCAGTTTCAACTTCACCTGGTACCTGAACCCTTTTCCTCCCGCTTTTACTTAGAGCTGCAAGGCAGTTGGTTGTCATAGTACAATTTTAGCCGACTCCCATTCACCAATCCTTCCTTCCAGTCTCCCTTCAATGTCTTTAGCTGTGCAGCTCCTCCTTCTGTAACATGGGCAATTTCATATGGTCTGAGCCATTGCGTTCTGAACTTCCCAGGGTGTTTGATAAACTTATTGTCATACATTAGTACTAAATCACCTTGCTTAAGTGCCTTCTTCTTGATGTGCCTGTCATGATAGGCCTTTTCGTGCTCCTTCTGAACTTGTTGCTGGAATCCTGCAATGAATCTGTCTTCTTCCAGTTCAACCAACTGTGCAAGGCTCTCACGAACAGCGCCAGTATCATCCATGTCTGTAAATGCAACAATTCTTAAGCTTGGTACCCGGTACTCCATCGGGACAGTAGCTTCAAGACCATAAACCAACTTGAAAGGGGTTTGCATTGTCAATTTCTTGCAAGTGGTTATATAAGCCCAAAGTACTAATGGTACTCTTAAATCTCAGTCATCCTTGTTCACACTGCAAATCTTTGTCAATGTTGTCTCCAAGATCTTGTTGAATGCTTCAACTGTTCTGTTTGCATGTGGATGGTAAGGTGTACTCTTCTGATGGTGGATTGCAAATTCTTCAGTCAGGGCTTCCACTATCTTATTGATGAAGTGTGTACCCTGATCACTCATAAGGATCTTAGGGCATCCAAACCTAGTTATTATGTCATCAAATATAAAACGCGCAACTGTAGTTGCACTACAGTCCTTGGCTGCTCTGGCTTCAGCCCATCTAGTTAGGTATTCAATCGTAGTAATAATGTACCTTGCTCCTATGCGTTTCCCTGGTGGGTTTATAGGTCCCACGAAGTCAATGGCCCATTTTTCAAATGCTTGTAGGGTCATCTGCGGTGCTAGTGGAATTTCGTCTCTTCGAGATGGTCTTCTGAATCTTTGGCATACATCACATGCTCTGGCATACTATTTAGCATCTCTGTGTAAAGTAGGCCACCAAAGGCCAACTCGCAGAACCTTCTGCGCAGTTACTTTGCCTGCGTAATGTCCTCCTGTGATGCCTTCATGAGCTTCTGCGAGGATCAGTGGGTGCTCTGCCTCCATCACACATCTTCTTAGTATTTCATCTGGTCCCATTTTGTACAGTTGTCCAGTTATAAGTGAAAAATCTGCAGCTCACACCACTAGTTATTTCTTCTGAGGAATTGTATACTCACTTGGAGCCATTCCTATTGACAAGAACTGGACTATGTATGTGAAGTGGTCGTCCACCTTCCTAATGGAGAGCAGTTGTGCATCCAGTAGTGTATCCTCAATACTGGTGGGTTTTTCGCCATGTTCCAACCTTGATAAGTGGTCTGGGCCTTTGTTCATTCTTCCTGGCTTAACTATGATCTCAAAATCCTATTCTTGAAACAACAGAAGCCATCTGCATATTCACCCCCCCAACACTGGCTTGTTGACTAGGTACTTCAACGCGAAGTGATCAGTAAACATTTTAAAGTGTCCTCCCAACAAGTAGTGTCGAGATTTCTGTAATGCATACACCATGGATAATCCTTCTCTCTGTGTGGTGGTGTAATTGACTTCAGCTGTGGATAGCTTCCTGCTCGCAAATTCTAATGGATGACCGATGTCCACTTCTCCAGGTTGTGCCAGTACTGCTCCTAATGTAATAGAAGATGCATCGGCATGCACATGGAATTCTTTGCTCCAATCTGGAAAAACCAAAATGGGTGTTGTAACCATCTTCTGTTTTAGTGCGTCGAAGCTCTGTTGGCATTCATCTATCCACTCATACTGGCAGTCCTTCTTCAGCAGCTTCTCCATTAGTGTTGTAATCTGAGCATATCCTTTGAAAAATTTCCTATAATAGCCAGTATGTCCTAGCGCAGTTCACAGTTGTTTGACTGAGGTAGGAGATGGAAAATCAACTATAATTGCAATTTTGGATGGGTCCACCAACAATCCTTGCTTGCATACAATATGACCTAATAATACTCCAAATGGTGAGAAGAAGATGCACTTTTTCAGATTCAAAACAATTTGACATTGCCTGCATTTATCCAACATTAGCCTTAGACATTCATCATGATTTTTCAGCAAACTAAAAACAGTCCAGTCATCAAAGTATGCTTCTAAAAATTTATGCAAAAATTCTTTGAACGCTTCGACCACCACCCTAGAAAATATGGCTAGTGCATTCTTCAATCCAAATGGCATCACTATGTATTGGTAGGATCCCCACTCTGTGGAAAATGTAGTCTTATGATGGTCCTTCTTGGAAATCCGGATCTGATGGTATCCTGAAAACCTATCTATAAAAGAATATACCTCCTGGCCTCCCACATTGTCTAATACTTCATCTATGAATGGTGTAGGGAAGGGGTCATGCAAATAGGCATCGTTCAGCTTTCTGAGGTCCACACATATTCTGATCTCGCCTGTCTTCTTGTCTTGTACTACCATAGGGCTGATCCACTCCGACTCTTCGACATGTTCAATAATCCCTGCTTCTAGCATTCGGTCAAGCTCAATATTCACTTTTTTCTTATATTTCGGATTCAATCTATAGGATCTTTTCTTGACTGGCTTCGCATCTAGTTTCAAAGGTATTCTCATTTCTCCCATAGGTCCTTTGATTCCCTTCATATCAGTGAAATTGGTCAGGAACAAGTCCTGATATTCATGCAATAACTCTGTAATATTGTCAATGGTAGCAGCATCCCAATAATCTCTGACATTTGCAAGCTTTGGTGTCTCCTCTGTCCCAATATTGACTTTATTTATTTTGATCGGCTGTCCTATGAATGGAATCTCAACTCCTAGTCCTTCCACATTTCTGTGGCCTTCTGTCTCAGCAATGTTTACCTTCCTCGGATCATCATATTCATCGGCATTAATTTTGTAACATTCTTGCAATTTATGGAATGGCGCAGTCCATTCATCCTCTTTTTGTTCCAAAGGGACGCCAGATGCCTCCTTAAATAGGTTTTGTCTCACAACCTGTAATGCTTGGTCTACAGAAGGAAATTCACTGTCAAACAAAAATATGGTTACAAAATTATGGATCATACCTTCCCAATCTAAAGTGACGAGGCACAGCTCTGCTTGAAGGTACCAGTTGATAGGGATCATGTCCAGCGTGTTAATGAATTTATGTACCCATTGTTCTCAAGGAATGTCACTCCAGGCCTCTTCGCATCTTCGTAGATGGTCCTTTGGACAACTTCGACCTGTGTACCTCACTTCGCAGCTTCCTACTTGTGCTGAGAACCGCACTGTCATCAAGGTTCAACATTTTGTCCAGTCTGTGATGTTTCCTTTGTGTGTCCCCTACCATCTTGATGGTGTAGCTTTCAGGGCCTCATCCATAGCCAACGGCCTCTGTTGTGCTGGTATAATTGTTTTGAATTCCATCAAGAAGGATTCTAAAGGATTCAGACCATCAAAGGTAGGTAAGTTACTTGTTGTTGTACCAATCCAACAAACATCTCTGGTGAGTCGAGCACATCTCCTTCTGGATACTTCATACATCTGGTTCTGCCAGTTTTCTAGCGCTTCTTCTGAATCTGATGAACACGCGTTGTCACTTCACCAACTTAGATTCCCATCGGAAGTAGGGTTATTGTAATCCTGATGTATGGCTGTTAAATTATAGATGTTTTCCAGCTCATATGCGTAGTCTTATTCTCTGACAGGCTCTATGTATCTAGGTCCCTCATCTGGATCGAAAGGTGCAATGACCCTAAGGCCATCTCTTTCAAGTTTCATATGCCTCTTCTTTAGATCAACAACAATAGAATTTTTCAAGGCCCAATCAATTCCTAATAATGCAGGGTAAGGGCAGTTGTCATCAACAATTTCAATTACCTCAAAATATGCAAAGGTTCTAACTCCATCGATGTCCATAGGGACATGCTCCAATCGTCCAAATGGGTTGACAGCTTGTTGATTAGCCATGCGAAGCCTGATAGGGAAGTATATTAGCTTGGGTTTTCCCATCAGTGCCCAGGTTTGCTTCGTCATGACATTGACCTCCGACCCTAAGTCGAGGACTACATAGTCTATATCATATTCTCCTATTTGGGCATTCAGGTGTAATTATTTATTTGTCCTTCTCTTTTTCCCAATTTGGTGCACTACCCTATTCAATAAGGAGTCTATCTTGCCTAGTTCATACTACTTGATTAAATCTTGTAATTCTTATACAGCACTTTCATCTTGAATCAACTTAACACAAGTGCACAAAAATTCCATGAGTTTGCTTACCTCTTTTTCTTTTGTTGGTGATGCAGACTGATCAAACACCTGAGGCATTCCATACTCTTTGATTTTTGTTTTCATTCTAGATGAGGACCCTTTATCTCCTTTGAATTCTTTTCTTGCCTCCTCAAAGATTTGTCTTTCTTTCTTTGCATCAAAAGCCTGAGTCTTATCCTCAGCTTTCCTAACTCCATGGTCGTCTACATTTTTTCCTTGTGCTTCTCTGTCTTCTTCTGTAGCAGCGCCTCCTCGAGTAATGATAATGACTCTAGGGTTGTTTCTACGGGGTTCAGCATATATCAGTTGTACTTGTGGGTTCTGCTGGGGTCCTCGTCTTTCCTGAAGCTTAGCCAATAGCGCGGGGCACTCTTCTATGACATGCTCAAAAGAGTTACAATAACTATAGGTTGTGCAAGGATTCTGACAATCCCTTGCTAAGTGTCATGGTTGCGCATAGTTATAACGGATTATTTTTCCTCAGCCTCGGCCCATACCTCCTCCTCCTCCTCGTCCTTTGTATCCACCGCAAGGAGTGAAGTTTCCTCTCCCTGGAGAGTTGTACTGCGAAGTATTTCCTTCTTGATGTACTTCTCCCTAAATCTTGTATATGTCTCTTGACCTCTCATGCATGAGATCGTAAGCTCTACAATCTCGATCATCGTGCCCTACTGATTTACAGAATGTGCAATACAAGTTTGTGGGTGTCTAAACATACTTCTGCATGTAATAGCACTCACCTAGGTGATGTCTATTTTTGCACACATCACACTGGGGCAAGTTAACTTGCTTCAAGGGGCTCGGCGCTCCTGAGGCCAAATACTCATGGAACAGGGGACAATGTTCCTTATCATGACCTTCTGATCTGTATCTCACACACCATACATCTTCCCTTTTTTATTTTCCCTTATCTTTCTTCATATCCTCGACTTGTAAAGACAAACTGGTTAGCTGACTCAAGATTTGGCTCATGCCTGAGCTCGATTCTCCCATAGGTGTTGATTCAAGCTTCATGGTGATCTCCAAAGCTTCTACCTGTGATGAAATCTTCTCCTGCATCAGAGGGACTCTAATGTGAGGTAGCAATGCAACAATGAACCATTCTTTGTTCTATTTATCAGGGATATGAAAAGTTAATCGTCCTGTTAGGGTCTTGAATCTTTGGTCAAAATCCCAAACTGGTTCTGCTACCTTTTGTTTGATCTCTTTTAGCTTTGTAATACATTGTGACTTCGACTTAGGTTTCTTAAACTCTGCAATCATTGCATTTTTTATCTCGTTCAGTGGCTTAGGCTGCGCCAGTCCTTGGACAAGTTTCATGTACCAACTCAGTGCGCGGTCTCATAGCATAGTGCTGAACTGGGTTCTCTTGATGGCTTCATCGGTGATACTTTTAATATTCCATACGGCTTCACACATGAACCAGTGTTGATCGGGATCCTCAGATCCATCTCCTCTAAAGATAGGGAGCCTCATCTCATCTACCATAGAGTTCCCTAGGTTTCCTGTCTGAGTATAGGCTGAGTTGCTAGTAACAATACTCTGAAGACTCTGGTGGTTCTGACTATTCTGACTGCTTGGTGCTATTGAAACAATAGGGGAGTTAAAGTTACTTACTTCAGTAACCTGCGCAGTTCCTGAGGTTTCTGGCTCACTTTGGTGAAGTTCTTCAGTTTCCCCTTCTTCTGTCCTGGTGGGCTCTGAATGTTCTTCGTCGGTTAGATCTACCTCTTCTCCATTGTAGAAACCCTCTTCTCTATAGTTTTTCTTGAACAAGTTCTCAAGGTGAACCCCTCGGAATACTTTCCCACTGCGCGTATGTCCTGCATCTATGTCACTATCGTTGTCTGAGATCTTGAACATTAGCCTTTTCAGGTTCGACCAATCTATTGTATCTTCAAGATTTGGTTTTCATCAAGAGCATCTTGATTCTCAGCTTCAGAAAGTGCAAAAATTTTCCTCTAGGTCCTTTGAAAAAGTATCTCTCGGCTTGGCTATAGGATTTTTTTATGTCAACAGCAAACTTGGTGATATACCCTCCAATGGTACTATCGAACCAGTGATCTACTGCTCTGGATACAACATTGTCAACTCTTTTGACCTTCTGGATCAGTGCCGGCATCCAAACCACAGGAGGTCTAGATATAATCTCGAATTGGGTATCGGATAACCTAGCCAACCATTCAAACAACTCCTGGTGGATTCCTGCAAAGAAGATCTCGTGAATGTCGGTGAAAATGTATCTTTGTAGCCAATCTTCAGTAGTTAGTTTAGGGTTCTTATTCTGGGCTTCTGCGAAGTCCCTCTCTTGATCCTTTATCCACTTCTAAATCTTGGTATTTGATAGGAACCACCTTGACATTCCCTTACACAGATTCCTGTCCCGGCAATAGAACCATTTGTTGGCACAGGGGCAGACCCAGGGTTCACTCCAAGAGCACACCAACAAGCCCTAACTATTGGCCCTTTCGGAAACACCTGCGAAGTAGATGCAGTCTCACCCGAAGTAGCTAAGAGGGGGGTTGCAGGACAGATATGTCTATAACCAGGGGAATATCAAGTGGAACTAATACAACAATAATGCAGCATTCATATATCTCTTATCAGCTAGACCTACTCCACGCAGCTACACATATGATCGTACACAATAATACAAATAACAATATAACAATGACAAAGATCCAAGTATCAATCACACATACAACACAAAATATATGTGGTTCACCCTCTCTCTAGGGCTACATCCACAAAAATGTACTTAGGACATATTAAGGTAAATCTTACAGTTCTGATCTGCACTCTTAGTCAGCAGATCTTCTCTCCTCTTCTCTCTGTCTCCGACCTTCCTGCGCACCTAGCTGCAAGACTTGATATTCGTACCCAGGTGAAGATCTTACAATACCAGAAGGCTCTCACTCTCAACACTCCTCTCTCTCTCACAGTACAATAATCTCTCAACAATCAATATCAATACCCAACTCTAGTACCGACCCAACCTAGGTCCTCTCAACCTCTATTTATACATTGCAGTCCCTCACCGACAGCCTCAGGTCGAAACCTAGGTGTCAAAACCCTAATTACCAAAACCCTAGGTGTATAAAACCCTAGTTCAACTTTACCCGCTTTTTATGGGCTTCGCCAGCCTGTCTTTCCTTCTTCATCTCGCGGTGCTCCAAAGCATCCAATGATGGCTTTCTCTTCTTGCTGAGTTGTCCACGATCCTTCTTCCTTTATGATCTGTCATCTCTGATATTCTCATCCAACGGATTGCTTTTCCGTACTTTTCTCCATCCTTCCTACTCTTTTGCTCACTTCGACTCAGTAACAATTACCATGTCTCCCACAAAGCTCGCTTTTTACCTTTCCTTCCTTGTTCTTCGCTTCCTTCCTTACCCAAGGGCCAACAAGAAATAAGAGAGGTATGTATTCTAGGATTTTGATACATGTGAAGAAAAAAATAGATTAAAAATAGTAAATAATAATAATTTATAAAAATAAAAAAAATTATATATTTGAAATCTGCATAGCTGACTTGATCTATGTCTATAATTTCGTCAACAACTGAATTGTTTATCCTATAGAAAAATAACGTCAAAGAAAGAGATATAGAGGGGTATTCACAAAAATGGAGGTTTTTTATGAATTTTCAAACCGAACCACTAGGTTTGTCATCTTGAACCTAAATCTGAGCCAGCCAAGTTAGCATACACCTTGCCAATCCCGCGAAAAGAAATTGAATTCAAACAAGTGTGCACGCACTTCAGGAATGCGTACGCGCTTCAAGAATGCGTATGTGCTCCTAAATATCATTTCCTTCCTTCTCTATATTTTTCCTCCCTCTCCTACATCTACCCCCCCTTCTCTATATCCCTCTCACTCTCCCTCTCTATCCCCCATGTCTGTCTCCCTCTCTCTCCCTCACACTCCTATACATGGTAAGACCTAGACATGGGGGATAGAGAGGGAGAGTGAGAGGGATATAGAGAAGGGGGGGTAGATGTAGGAGAATCTGAGCCAGCCAAGTTAGCATACACCTTGCCAATCCCGCGAAAAGAAATTGAATTCAAACAAGTGTGCACGCACTTCAGGAATGCGTACGCGCTTCAAGAATGCGTATGTGCTCCTAAATATCATTTCCTTCCTTCTCTATATTTTTCCTCCCTC
>JASDQU010739081.1:131065-146167 GCA_032191745.1 Picea mariana
TCCCCTTCCTCTTCCCCTTTGTCCCTCCCTCCCACTATCTCTACACTCTTTATCTCCTACATATACCACCTCTTTATCTCTCTCCTTGTTGTTAATCTCACTCTCACTCTATCTACCGCCTCTCTCTCTCTATACTCCCCCTCTTGGTCTTCCTCTCCCACCCTGTAACACTCTTAAACAATCCATATCTACCACATTCTCTCTTTACCTATTGAATCTAGCCCCCTCTCTCTCGTTCCCTATATATGCCTCCCTCTCTCTCCCCCACTGTCCCCACCTTGTTTTCTTTTCATCTATCTAACCCCCCTTCCTCTCACTCTATAACTCTATACCCCCCTTCTATGTCTCTTTGTCCCTCACTCTCTTTTTCGTCCCCTCTCCCCTTCTCACACTCTCTTTATTCCTCTCTCTTCAGCCCCCTTCCCTACATTGCAAGGAAAGAAATGGCCTTGACCTATACATGTCAATACCTAGACCTAAACCTAGACATATAAATACTTAGACATGGAAAGACCTCGGGCATGACCTAGAGTTATATGATGACCATGAAATAGACCTAGATCATGACCTTTACCATGACATAGAGCTAGAGCTAGATTTAGATGATGACCAATAGCTTCACTTAGACCATGACCTAGAACACGACATAGATCTAGAGCCATATTTAGATGATGACCTAGAGCTTGACGTAGACCATGACATAGACCCCCCAAGCTCAATCTAAGACTATGTATAACTTATGCTCAACCCTTAACCCCATCTACACTCGAGCCTTGAGTGCACTATGCATATACCTATTGTACAACCCTTGCACCCACATCACCCACATCTTGGTGCTATAACCATTGCTCTATCCTCGAAAAACACTTTCAATCCTAACCCTTTAGGCCTTAGTTGTCCCCATACCCCTATACATCTTTACTCATGAAGATGTTTTGTCTATAATAAATGTTCTATCTGTTGCATTAAGAGCACGCACACAATTTAGTCACTTGATTGAGATATAGTTGTTGGTCATTTATGCTCAAGAGGAATGTGCACACTTTCTTAGAATGTGTGCACGCTTTAGTGCGCACACGTTCTACGAACACGCATACA
Source organism: Picea mariana (assembly GCA_032191745.1). NCBI lineage: Eukaryota > Viridiplantae > Streptophyta > Pinopsida > Pinales > Pinaceae > Picea > Picea mariana. The sequence continues at coordinate 132,164 of JASDQU010739081.1, forward strand.
TTCCTGCTGGAAATTCTTTGGTGCCAAGCACACTCTCCAACCTCATCTCTTTCAATACTGACAAATAATTTGCGACATATTTAGACAAAATTAGGGCACACATACAAGTTTTTCTTAGTTTAGTGTTATTGTTTGATTCATTGAGAGCTTTGTGCTATTACCAGACCATTGTACGGAAATTTGGAAGACAAATTTGTCAAGTGAAATTGGAATTGTTGTTTGTATCTTCTTGTGTCTTCTTCGAATTGGAAGACAAATTTTTCGAAGTGTAATTGGAATTTTTGTTTGTATCTTCTTGTATCTTCTTGGAATTGGAAGAAATTTTTTTCCAAGTCCAATTGGATTTGTTGTTTGTATCTTCTTGTGTCTACTTGGAATTGTAAGACAAGTTTTTCCAGGTGCAATTGGAAATGTTGTTTGTATCTTCTTGTTTCTTCTTGAAATTGGAAGACAAATTTGTCCAAGTGAAATTGAAATTGGAATTGGAATTGGAATTATTAGACCCATCTTCTTTTGTAATAAAAAACCAAATTTTCTCACTTGGTTGTGCCTTATTACATAATACAAAGACAAATTTGTGGTGGGTGTTTGGAAGACAATATTTATCTTTAAACATGGGGAACCAATGGATTTGAGAAATAAATTCCTTAATAAAAAATAAATCGATCGAAAAGGTAGAAGAATAAAGAGAAAAATCAAAGTGGCATATGTCAAAGCGTAGGCTTTCAGAAGAGGGAAATCCAATTTCTAGCGGAATAGATGCTGCTATTATTTCTCCTCCATCACTAGAAGAAAATCGCAAGAGTTCATTAGAGAGAAATCCATCCAGTGTCTCATCAAGACAACTTGTTGTGGATGACCAGATGATGGAGGATTTGCTTGGATCTGATTATACAATGGATGAAATTAGAGAAGCAACCTGTGTACAACATTGTTGTGAAGAAGTTCTTGTGGTGCAATCTCTTATTGGACAATCAAATGTTCTAGAAACTAGTCAATCCCATGTCCACTCTGATCCTATAGTTTATCCACTAGTTATTGAAGGCGCAAGAACTACAACATTGTTAACTCCATAGCATGGAGGTAAAGAGCGCTAGAATAGGGGTTCATCGTCCCTACCTAGATTGAACATTGTGCGGCGAAGAAATCCTAAACGTACTCAAGTCGATGAAAGTGGTCTAACATCACTTGAAGGTAAGTTAACTAACCATACTATTCATTATCACTCTTATAAAATCATCAAAGAATATTTTGAACTAAAATCCAATGCTGCTAAATGTCAATTACTTTTATCTTTGTTAAAATCAAGAAGTTTGGTTGTTTTTAGGAGAATTTTAGGCATTAAAATAGTCAAAAGTGTAGAAACAAGTCATCATATTGTTAGAAACCTTGTATATGATTTTCAAATAATTGGTAAGAAATCCTGTTCTAAATACTACAATGCACCTGACATGTCTTATCACAATCAATTGTTAGCAAGATCACGAGAAAACATCATTTTCTACACCAAACCTCTCATCTATTGAAATGAAATTTCAAAACCCTTAGAAAGTATTCTCACAGACAAGATAGCCTCAACAAAGGTGGCCTAATATATATGTGGGCCTTCACTGGTAGGCTACCTTTTTCTGACATGAAGTTAATTGGAGCGGTTAAGGGACTAGTTCAACATTTCCGACATGAGAACACTAGGCCTTATTCCAACCAAAAATATGTACTAAAATTTAGAAGGGGATGTAGGTACCGTGAACCCCATATTAAACACTTTCTTGACATTACACAGACATATTTGTATGAGAGGTTTAGAACAATACATAGTGCACTTAACTTGGGCCAAATATCTTTCGATAAATGCAAGCCTTGGTATGTTCGAATAAACACAATTCATAACACATGTTGTTATAGATATCACATTGAGTATGGTTATCATTATGAAACACATATATATATTTTTCATGTTTTGAATAACACCTTTTGTAGGAATGGTCAGTTATATTACCGTTGTTGTCATATGGATACTTTATTCACAACATATTGTGTACAAGGCCAGAGGGTTTTACATTTTATCAAAAATCATGCTTAGATGGGACATGCCCCAGGTGCGGTGGGATGACATTACCGAGCAAGTGCATCCATGTAAGAGATGAGTATGAATTAGGAAAGAAGGAGGTTTCCTTGCAGAGCTTTAAATATATGACATATGATATTGATGGAGGACATGAAATAAAAAATATAAAATTGGTTACTTCCCAAGTACGAGTTTGTGACTTAATGAAGTACTTCATCGAAAATACATGAAATTATCTTCAGCATGTCCATGTGGCTTGATGGCAGGATGCACATTTTAGAATATGTAGAGATACATTTCATGTTGGTATTGTGTTATCAGTGGTTGATTTTGCTGAAAATTACACCCTTCAACCACAAAATGAGATTCAAAGCCAATATAATCACTCATAGTAGGTCATCATAATGGTCCATATCACATACATGCATGGACCAGATAGTACTGAACGAAACAAAGTTATATTGAAAGAGTATCACTTCTACATAAGCGATGAACTATGCCATGACTTAGCCTATGTACAACATTCTTTTCATTTGTTCTACAATCACCTTGAGGAGAATAACATACAAATGGATCAAAATTGGATTTGGTCATATGGTTGCATAGACCAGTTCAAAAATGATCGTGTATTTAAATGGTTGTGTATGTCACACAAAAAACTAAAGGTACTACACATTTGGAATTATTTTGATTCTGGACACGGGAAAGGGGAGCATGATGGAGTAGGTTCATACACAAAAAGAGTGTTATGAAGGAAATGAATGAAGTTCATAACTACTCCCCTCATTCAAGATGCAAAATCCATTGTTGAATGGTGTTGTTCGGTAATAGGAGAGGGAACATGAACCTATGAAGACCAATCACACAGGAAAGGACACGTACATAGATATTTTTGGGAGGTGGTCGATGTAGATCAATCACATTGGTATGAATGAAAAAAAATTCAATAAACTCATGGATTCCATTCAGTTAGAACATCAAAAAATGAAATAGTTAAAATATGGATGAAAAAAATATCTTGCTTATGTGGTCCATGTAGTAGTAATGAATGGGATGATTATGAATCAACAGACTGGATTCATAGATGGGATCATGTATCACTCCACATTGGTAAACATATAATTATGGAATTATCCTAGTTAGAGGAGGACCAATAAAGTATTTCAACATATTATGATCATGTCTCATATCTCTTACTACCAGGTTTGTTGATTCCTTCTATTAAATTTTGAATAACTAGCATTAATGTTTTATGCTTTGGTAATTTAGTGGACTCACATTTTGGCACTCCATATTTAGCTGGGCACATATACTCAGTGGTTTCTCCAAGAGATAATGAATGGGGCACTTATTATTGGTTGCCACAATTCTTAGAGGGAAGGCAGACCCTCATGCGATCAATAACAGACTCTGAAGGCATTGAATTTTCAATAGGGTTGATGGTTGTTAAAGGAGAATATCTGAGACATGATGAAAGAACACAAAACAAAAGTTGTTATGTATTTCAAGATTATAAACCAGGTCAATTTGTATACCACTTTACAAACTTGGTTATCGGTAGAAACCTCCAACTACAAATAATTCCAAGAAACAACTCATCAAAGGTACGATACTTCTTGCTTTACTCTAAGAACAATAATTTAATGGAGACCGTCAGTATTAGAAGTGATCCCGATGCTCTATTTGAATGACCATAGGCATGTAAAAAGAATAATTTTGGCTTCATTTTATCTGTTGTTAAAATATTTTGAATGTTGTTAAAATATACCTTGCCTTAAATTATTTTGACTGTTGTTAAAATGTACCTTACCATGCCATGCCTTGCCTTGCATTGCCTTTCCTTTCCTTCACTTTCCTTACCTTTCCTTGCCTTGCCTTTCTTTTCCTTTCCTTGCCTTGCTTTGCTTTCACTTTCCTTTCTTTGCCATTAATTTCCTTCCCATGCCTTTCCTTTCCTTGCCTTGCCTTCCCATGCCTTTCCTTTACATGCCATGCCTTGCCTTGCCTACACTTTTCTTCACTTTCCTTCATTTTCCATGCCAAGCCATGTCATGCCTTGCCTTTCATTTCCTTACCTTTCCAGGAAATTTCCTTCCCATGCCTTCCCATGCATTTCCTTTCCATGTCTTCCCATTCCATACCTTTCGTTGCCTTTCCTTTCCTTAACTTTCCTTCACTTTCCTTCACTTGCCTTGCCTTCCCATTCCTTCACTTTCCTTGCCTTTCCTTCACTTACCTTTCCTTGCTTTGACTTGAATTTCCATGCCATACATTTCCATTCCATGACATACCTTTCCATGCCATGTCTTGTCTTTCCATTCCTTTGTAGTATTCCAGATATAAAATAGTATGCATATGTTGTCCCTTGACCAAGTGTTGGAGAACCTTGGTCACGTTTCACAATTTTGGGACTTCGACAAGCTGGTCGAAGGCAGAGCGCAAGGAGAAGCAGAGATCGCAGGATCCCGACCCCTTCTTAGGGAATTTTTGGGTTTAGGGTTTATGTAATGGGTATGGGATGTCAGGCCATGGGTTTACCCATGCCTTGTCCCCTTTTGTAATGTATAAATAGAAATCTAGATGATGTAAGAAATATAACACTAGATCTAAGAGAAAAGTGGTGCTAAGTGCTATATTGTGCTGAGTGCAAATGATGTAAGTAGTTGGATCTATGTTATTGATGAAGCTTTATGCATACTGTGTGCATGAGAACTTGCAGAGCTAAGTGCAAGTTATTGTAAAGAGGCTTTGTGCTGCAACCTAGCTCGGGGAATGAGGATCTGGTGAGGTTCACGTAGATCTCTTGTCCTATGAAGATTGGGTTCTTGTGGCTCTGTGCTTGTAGAATATTGACAGAAGACAATAAAGAAGAGAATAGTTGGTGGATGCAGCCCCACACTGGGGTGAACTACGTATATCATGTGTTGTGGTTTCTTTGTGTATTATAGTTGTTATGTTATTGATGTGATTTATGTTAATGTAGTAATATAAGTTAGATTCATCTTATATAGTAGCTTAGTGCTTAGTAATGTGAATGAATGCTATATCTCATCTATTTCTATATGCTAAGTGCTCGGATGTATTAGATCCCATGAATACTGTGTTGTTCTGTAATTAGGGTTTTCTCCTGCGATGTGAATAAGGGTTAAATATTGATGAATGTTAACTGCTAAGTGATCTGTTAGGTATTGTAATCACAGATCTGTCTCCGAGCTAGGTTGTAGACATTTGAGTCCTGCAACCACCCCTGCCTCTACCTCGGGTAAGACTTCATATACTTCCTAGGTGTTATCGAAAGGGTCGGTAGTTAGGGTTTCGTTGGTGCGTTGTTATAACATTGAACCCTGGGTCTGCCCCTATGCTAACAAATGGTTCCGTTGTCGAGACTTGAAACTATGATTGTTGGGACCTGAAGAAGGGAAAGCTCTGTGCATAGATCTGTTGCTTTAGTGCACAGTATTCTACTTGACTGTGAAGCTCCGTGCTAAGAAAGGAATCAGATCTTAAGAAAATAGGTAAGATCTTAAAGCTTTGTGCTCTGAGAAAGGTAAGATAAGTGAAATTTTTTGATTCGAAAGAATGGATCTAGGTATGTCTAATATATTTTGTCCTAGTCTGAAAACTAGGGCACAACTAGAAGAAAGAAGATTGGATATGAGTAGATCTGATAAAAATAGTGAAATATATGTTATTCCTATGCTTAGAAAGAGTTTTTGGACTAACAAATGGATGCAGGATCCTAGAAATAGTTTTTTGCAGGTTAGCTAATGTGATCCCAGTGTGCAGTACAACAAAGGTTGGGGGTCATTTAAAAGAAAGAGAGCATCGACTCTTTGTTATAATTGTAGAAGACTGGGTCATCTTGCTAAGGAATTCCCTGGTAAAGGTCCTAGTTGTCTTTGTTGTAAATATATGGAGCATGAAGTTTTGGATTGCCCTAGAATTATTGCTAAAGTTGAAAAGATGAATATGAGATAAGAAAACCATGAGATAGGCCAAGAACCTAAGGATATGATAGAACCCCATAAAGAATTAGAGATTGTATTGCTAAAGATGAAAGATACCCTGAATGATCATAGAGATATCAACTTATGAGAGATCATAAACGAGAAGGAGTGCATAGAAACAAGAATAGAAGACTTCGACATAGACTATGTTCTAGATGAGGAAACACAGGTGAATATCATGACAGAAAGAACTTGGGAAATTTTGGGAAAACTTGTTATGGTTCCTTCATTGGGAAGAATAGGATTATTTAGAGGAAAGTTGATAACCCTATGTGGAAGACTTACCCAGATATCTATGAGTGCTCATGGAACTTCAATAGAGGAAGAATTTGAGTTCGTTAAATTTGTTGAGAAGAACACCCCATTTGCTATTTTGGTAGGAAAAATCTAGATTGAGAAAGATCAGATACGATGGAAACAAAAAGAGGAAGCTCTAGAATAGAAAAAGAAAGAACTAAGAGATTTCATGGCTAGGAGAATAGCACACTTACTAAAAGAACAAGAGGACCAGTCAAAGCTACTGAGCACTAGAGATCTGGATGTAGAAGTTGAAAGAACACAGGAAGACGCGAAACACATGTCTGTACAAGAGAGTAGAGGACCTACTCCAGAAAGAGAATAAGTATTACCCTCGAACCCTATGAAAGATCCTCCACAGTGTGAAGTTACTATGCCAAGAGGAGATAAAAACAATAATGGAAAGAGGAAACCAGTGACTCCGATTTTAGGAAAGAAAGCCAAAAAAATTAGTAAGAAGAAAGAAAAGTAAGAGAAATTACATGAAGTTCCAGGGAGGACTTCGCAGAAGGAAGGTTTGCAGAACTGGAACTTCGTCGGGATAGCACAACAACGTAGATTGTCACTTCGCCAGGATGAAGCAATATGACCGTTGGAGGCATCCCAACCATTATCTCGACGCTCTAGAATGGCTCAGACCGTAGTTATGGCCAAAAAGATTGGCATTGGACCATTAGGACCGCGCCATAACGGATGGAATTGCATTGATTGAGGCATTCCTGTCCATTGGAGGATTTTTTTACGACGTTGTCTATTTATCCCGTCGAGTGTTGCACCGATAACACTCTTTCCAATTGTGATTATCTAAACCACATAGAACTAGTTGCTTTCGCGCAGTGCCTATTGAGAGATCGCCAACCATTCTGTTACCATCATTGTTTGTTCACTGACTTGAGATACCTGATCTCGAGTGTGCATGTCAGGTGACTTAAGCGCAGTAGAAAAATTCATTGAAGAAATCCTAATAGACCTCATGGCCAAGAAGGTGATTTATGTAGGCATACAAGCCTCGTCGAGGAGAGGAGTGCAAGAATTCCCATCGACTTTTCGTGGATCTGGACCATCCCGATCTGTGACAGAGAAATGAACCAAGCATCGTGATGACTTGGTGAATGAAAAGTTCATCCCCTCTATCCTTTCTAACTATATCCCGCCTCTGGCTGGCACGGTGAGTTGTGAAAGTGTCCCAAGGGAATTCGACTACACCTTGATTACTGTGTACCTCTTGAAGGGGATACGCACAGTAGGACCACATTTAGGACAAATCATGACGTTGAATATTAGTGACTTCAACTTTGGATACCACAATAAATTTGGAATGCTCGCCCCACATGAATATTTGACAAAGACAAAGGGGAAGAATTCGAAGATCATCCCCTAGTCGTGGACTCTGAACATCCTGAGGTCCACTATCCTAAACGTGGTGAAGATACCACACTTTGGAAGGCATCAGGAGGTTAACGTGTGTGTTAAAATTATGTTCTCTTGCTTTCATGGTGATTATCTATGGATCAATAGACGCATCATCGTAGATCTGGCATTGATCCATCGGATCACTGGATTAAGCATGCAAGGACCAGACCCACAAGAATTTTATCCATGGAAGGTTACAAATTGCGCCCTGGCGCATAAAAATTAAACATACCTATGGTGATGTGGAAAAGGGGATGCAAGGCTACAAGGTAGCCTCCATTCAGAATGGCACAGTGCACCTATCCTGCTAGTTTATCGCTAGTAAGCTGGTAAGAAAGAACAGACCCACACAGGTCACGGAGTTTGTTGTTGACCTCGCGGAAAAATACATTGAAGGACTACAGATGAACTGGGCGAGCTACCTCGTCAACCAATTAGAGAAGGACTTTCGTGAAGCTTAGGATCAGGGCTACGAGTTCCACTTCAATTGGCTGCTAATCCTCATCGCTTTCATTTCTTGGGAAATGTTGGAAGGTGCGACCTTCCTTAAGATTGAGCCATCAGAAACTTTAGCTACGAAGTTCACCACGCTCTGGTATTCAAGCAACATGGCGAAACAATGGTAGTCAAACGTGATGTTCCACACCTACTTCCTGCAGTTGAAGAGGGATATTGAGTCTTTTCCTCGGATGATGTCGAACACCCTGCACAGGTTCAGACCATTTGAGAAGTTCCACGTAGATAGACATTTTATTTATATGACTGCGCACGACGACAAACACAAAGAAGAACTGCAGAGTTACTATAAACTCACTGAGGAGGACATGGAAAAAATAACTAAGGAGTGGCCTATAGAGATCCTTATACCAGTCAACCAGGAAGAACTGTTCGACCCTGACCTCATCGGAAGTCCTGTGGTTACTCGCAAAGAGTACGATGCACCCAGCAGTAGCCGAAGAAAGAAAAAGGAAGAGATACAGAAGAAGAACAATGCATCAGAAGAGACTTCTTCAGACTCTCCTAGAGGGGGAGGTGATGAAGAAGTAGACAAAGAAGATGACAAAGGAGAAGAAGAAAAGCAAAAACAAGGCGAAAAAACACTTCTTATGGATCCTATTAAGGAAGCTGATACCTCCAAGAAAAGAAAGGTTTCCCCCATGAAACGTACATAGCGGAAGAAGTCCAAAGCTAGTAAACCACAAATGTAGACTTTTCTCATGGTGGATGACATAGATCTCATCATCGTCATTGTCTCATATACTTCAGAAGATATTTTACAGTGCAATGAAGCCAAACAAGAGACCATATATGAATGATTTGAAGCATAACTGAAAGGGGTACAACAAGCCCTCTACTCCAGCCGTGTAGTGTCTACTGTGCCCTCATCATCAGAAGGAACAAAGTTGGGAGATGAACCTGCCCAGCTATGCCGAATAGTAGATATGACCAAATCTCACCTTCGTTGTGCTCAGGAAGAAAAAGAATATTCCACAAAGGCCTTAAAAAAAGAACAAGAGGAAGCCATAGAGCAACGTTGGGTTGTGCAATAGGAAAAAGATGACATCCAAGTCAATTTTGTAGAGGATACAATGCGGATCTAGAAGGAGAAGGAACAACTGCTCGCAGAGAAGATTGGAGTTAAAGAAGCAGTCACTAGTTCACTTCTCTCTATGACGGGCTTAGAATGGATGGAAGAAGGCCTAGTGGAAAGCCAAGTAGGGAAGCTTGCTAAATCCATTCAGTAGCTCCAACAAAAAGTAGCAGAACCAGAGTTACAAGCAGTGCCAAGCACTCCACAGTAAGTGCGAGACAAGAGAGAAGAAATTGCTCGAAGCGAAGTCTATAGAATCAAGGCATTGGCCTTATAATGTAAACAACTCAACAGTCGAAGTGTGCAGACTTACGAGTTCCTTGCAAAGGACCCGAAACTAAGGAAACTAGAGTCACACCTTCAGGAGGCCAAGAAGAAAGAAGCAATGGTGAAAATGTATTTGAAGCCATTATCAACAGTCAAGAGGATGAAAAGGTCCCAAGAACAGTGCACAGTTCAAAAACAAGTCCATGCCATATACAGAAAGGTCATGGAAGTGACTCGGAAGCTCTAGCCAATGAAGGATGCAGCTTGCAAACTTTTTGAGGAAATTGAAGGATGAGGTGAAGATCTAGAACAAGTGGTCCCCTCAGTTGAACAACAATTGGAAGGACTTGTGACCGAGAAATTTATCCAAGAGTTTTCCGAGTAGGGGGCTCTAGCGATGCAGCAGGTCGACATAGGTCGAGCCAAGCTCGAGGCATTTAAGGTAGAGTTACCCAAAACAGAGTGACTCGGGATGAGTCACGGGTAAGTGTTGGGGGCCTGTTGTCCCTTGACCAATTTTTGGAGAACCTTGGTCATGTTTGACCATTTTTGGGACTTCGACAGGCTAATCGAAGGCGAAGCGCAAGGTGAAGCGGATATCATAGGATCTCGACCCTTTCTTAGGGAATTTTTGGGTTTAGGGTTTATGTAATAGGTATGGGATGTCGGCCCATGGGTTTACCCATGCCTTGGCCTATTTTTTAATGTATAAATAGAAATCTAGACGATGTAAGAAATATAACACTAGATCTAAGAGAGAAGTGGTGCTAAGTGCTATATTGTGTTGACTGCAAATGATGTAAGTAGTTGGATATATGTAATTGAGGAAGATTTGTGCATACTGTGTGCATGAGAACTTGCATAGCTAAGTGTAAGTGATTGTAAAGAGGCTTTGTGCTGCAACCTAGCTCGGGGAAGGAGTGTAACGCCCCTGGGCTGTCATCCCACTAGCTGGGAAAATGCTACTGTGTGGAACAACATCATTCTCATACTTAATTAATAACATGCATTTAAATAAAATTAAACACATTTAAATCAGAGTAAGCAAAAGATTACTGCTAACATAAATAATCCCTGGCATTAACAATAATTCATATGCACAACAAAAAATGTGATAACATTGGGAGAATCACAGGTATACAATTTAATTAATTATAGAATTACAAAACATAGTGACACTTATCTTTGAAACTGTCACGCACCACCAACTGCGTGTAGACCTTCCACAAGCCTCCCAGCCTTTGACCACCCTGCTCATCACTCTTAGCAGTAGGTCACCCCCGAGCTGGGACTAAGCTCCACCGGGTAAAGAATCCTAGGCTAGGTAAGGTTTATAGGAAGAATACATGTAAAAGAAGGAGGATTCTCTCCCAGAAACCACTTATGCCCACTGCCCGCAAACTCTCCTTCCCCACATGCCTGTCCCACCCCAGGAATATACACCTTCTCTGTCACCTAGACAGTCCTTCGGCTGCTAACCTCCCTTGCCTTGGGCTTCAGCAATAGACCGGACCGGAAATCTCTGAGCTCTGTGGCAGCTACAGGGCTCCTTCCAGGAGCTCTCTCCTTCCTCCACACACTCTCTCACCTGGAGAGAGTCGCTCACAGGCTTGGTAAAACCTACCTCTTCAAAAACAATCACCTCCCTCACCTGGAGAGATATTACACATAGGTCATACAACCGGTTTCCTTAACCTCGTTCCCGTACAAAGCAGAAAAAAAACAAGGCTCAGTAATGAACATACAACAGCAACAAACCACTCCCAACCAAGAACTGTGTGGCCGCCACCATCAACTGGGACAACAAACATGGGTTTCCCAAACAGATGACAGCCAAATGCTTCAACCCAACCAGGCTCAACAATTATGGGACATTCGGTTTTCCCAACCATCCATACAGAACAGACTCATGGTTCTGGGTTTCAGGGATGCGTGATAAGAAATGCACGTGAAGGTCGAACACAGACTCGATGGTTTTGATAGACGGTGTACCAGCTCCTCCAGAAATCAACACAAGCCTTTTTGGTTTTTAGAGTTGCATGAAGGTATTCTTGCAGAGGTCATCCGGGATTCCCGGTTCAGACAGTCGATGGTAGAATGGAGGAGGAACCCCCATCATGGCTCAACTCAACAGTTTTAACTACATGCGCTTGGGTTGACACTTATCACCCATGAAGCTCATTCCTTCCCATTTGGAAGTCACTCATCCTTCCAAAGAACTTAGGATAAAACATCACATTTACACAGCTTTGGAATAGTAATAATTTAATATTATTCTCAAGGATTTAAGCCCTGTCAGCTTAGCCCCTCTCCCAACCTCTTAGCCCCCTCTCCCTTACCCAGGCTTTGTGTATGCTTAGTCCCCCATCACTCATTCATCATGGTCGGTTTGCATGCAGATATGTTTTGTATTAATAATGTGCATAATTACATGTACAAAAAAATCAGGCTCCTGGCCTTTAACACTTAGGCTCCCTGGCCTAATAACACATAATCCCACTAGCTTATATGACTTGGCTCACCAGCCTATAAAACATAATTACAATTCATAATGAAATATTTATACTTCATAGACATGATTTACAACAGGGCTCGGCCTTGGGGACATTTCAATCCCCTCCCCTTATTTTTACACTGTCCTCAGTGCAACTTTAGTATTTACACTGCATCTGCAAGATTTTCAAAATTTTCAAAAAGATGTACTCTGCCCACATAACATCTTTATTCTCCCATGCCGTGTCCCAAAGACCATACCAGGTCCACTGGACCTTTACAAGCCCTATAGTTCGATTCCAGATCTGTTTGTATTTCCTGTCCAATATGCGCACAGGATGCACTTGCAGAACACCTTGTTCCACCTGAATCACATTCCAATCGATAACATGATTAACATTTGGTATATATTTCTTAAGAAATGAAACATGAAACACATTATGTACAGTCATGGATGCAGGTAATGCAAGAATATATGTGTTCGCGTTCAAATGGTCACCAGGTGAGCAAATAGAGAGCGCTTGCATACCCTGTTGGGTCTAGCAGGGCAGAACAACTGTGGAGCATGGGGTTAAAGAAACAAAACAAACTACAAACTAATATCAACTGAAAACAAATAAAACTGTAAAAAGAAACAAGAAACATCAAACACAAGACACAAAACAGAGGTGTCACCAATGGTTTCAGGCTGGTGTATTAATGAAACCGGAGCACGCTGAAGGAAGAGACTAGAGGTTCCTTCTCCCTCCAACGGAAGGCTCTTTGGGGCCCTCACACAATTTGCTTTCCTTACAAATGAGAAGAATTGAGCATAGCAGTGAAAGAACTCTCGGTGATGCAGCTGATGGGTTGATGTTAAAGGATAAGCCCTTAAACCATCTGAACAACATAACAGTGCTTAGAATTCCTTGCCAAAACAGTGTATCCTCATGGCTTTTTATAGCAGCTCCTCGGGCGGTCACGTAACCTTCTCAAAGTGTGAACAGGGACCCTTTTAGGGTTTCTTTAGGTCATTAACTCGCCGAATTTGCAGATCCGGCTCTGATTTGAGGGTCAAATCAAATTGGGAGCCGGTCCGTAGGCGGTTGGGAGGCCGACCTATTCAATTAATGTGCCGTATTAGCAAATGCGCGGGTTTTTGTGTTGACAGCCGCGCGTCGCGTGCGCATGCGCGAATAACACGTTTTTGTCCTGCGCATGCGTGCGCGCACCATACTGCTGTAAAGCGTCCTTCAATTTTTTGTTACTTTGTATATTTTTTGGCCCTTCTGGAGTGCTGTGAACTTAATTCAGTGCCATGAATGACTTCATTACTATTTTGATGATGTGGAGTTCTTGNTCGATTTTGCGGATCCGGCTTTGATTTGAGAGTCAAATGAACTTGGGAGACGGTCCGTAAGCGGTTGGGAGGCCGACCTATTCAATTAATGTGTCGTTTTAGCAGATGCGCGGGTTTTTGTGTTGACAGCCACGCGTCAAGCGCGCATGCGCAAATAACACGTTTTTGTCCTGCGCATGCGCGCGTGCACCAAACTGCTGTAAAGCACCCTTCAACTTTTGGTTACTTTGTATAGTTTTTGGCCCTTCTGGAGTGCTGTGAAATTAAGTCAGTGCCATGAATGATTTCATTGCTATTTTGATGATGCGGAGTTCTTGTCGCCATGTGCAGACGAAATTTCAGTGATAACAGATGCCCCCTGATGGATGAGGTTAGGAGCATACGTATAGCCAAAATCCATCAATGTTTCTTCTACTGAGAATTTTGTTGTAAGGGAAAGCAATAGTGGGACCGTTCGGAGCAATCCGTTGGAGAAAAAAGGAACCAGGATCTCAACCTTCTGAGATATGTGCAGAAAAAATATACAACT
>JASDQU010739082.1:50322-68604 GCA_032191745.1 Picea mariana
TCCCTGATTCAGCTGTGAGGAGTTTGTAGATCCAAAATCTCACTGTTTCTAATTAAATTTCTTCTTGATCTTAACAGTGCATCTATAAGTTGTTCCCAATGAGGCGGTGTCCAAGAACTCCATTTCTATTTGAATGTGTCTATGCAAAAAACTGTGGTATTTTAGCACCAGATCACGCTCATAATATTTAATACCCAGTTTGGTGCGGAGGGTATGGAAAATATTGGTGAATATTGGTACTGTATGGTCCCTTTCTTGACGTAGGGTGGTCCATTTGGTGTATTGGTCCTCGTAGCTTCCAACAGTGTAGTATTGTTCTTTAATGGCACCTCGGAAGGAATCCCATGTAGGGGCCACCACAAAAATTGCAAATTCCTCCACGTCCCTTTGCTCAGAGTAGGTATCCCACCAGTCTTTAACATGGGGAACAGACTTGAGGAGTGAAAAAGTGATCTTTTCCCGATCGGAAAAATTGTGGACCAAAAAATATCCTTCGAGCAGATTTAACCATTTATCTACAACATCCACATCTATCAATCCTTCAAATAATGGAATATCAAAATTTACCTAAACCTTGAAGGGGGTTGCATGGTCGCCCGATGAAGAAGATTCTCCTGTAGGAAACTGTCGAAGGATATGTGCGAAGTTGTCCATCATTTCGTTCCTTTGTCACGTGAGGGATTCCTTGAGAAACATTTTAATAGGATATCCTTATCCATCATCTTTCTTTTCATCCCCCATGGGTTGCTATCAGTCTCGGTGTGACCAATCTGGTAATGGCTCAATTGGTTTGAGTCCCAACTTCTTGTACACAGAGCTTGTCAAGGATATGCATGAAGAAAAATAAATGAAGAGCAGACCACTTTGATACCACTGATCCAGATTTAGGAGCGGAACAAAATGATTAAAAACTGAATACCATAAACACAGAGATATGAATAATAACACAAATATTCAGTGAACAATATCTTCTATTAAATAATGAAATAGGCTGAAACTGTGAAACTGCATAACTGAAACTTGCTCGAATGGTGGTAGCTATCTCTGAGAAGAGATGTGGCTGCTACACACATCCATCTGAGAATAATGGATTACAATGAGGCTCCATAGGCCCTTTTCATATTACTCATGAATGCCAAAACCCTATACATCCAAAAACCTAACTCTATAAGGTGAAACACCAAAAGTCATGTGGGCCCTATGGGTAAGTTGGTGTAATTTGGTACCTCAACTTCCTAGGGTCATAAATTTTTCATACAACCTTCGTTTTAAGCATGTGATAGACCGTTGGAAAGGTATTTCACAGAACTACAAATTCCACCATTAGGATCTAACTTCGTCTATAGTCTGACTATGGCGAGACAAAAAAATAATGTTTAGGGCCCAAAACAGCCTTGAAAGTACAACAAGATGTGTTGACATGAAAACATACAAAATAGGCCATTTGGATTAGGTGAGAGGCCACCTGTATCCACCTGGAGAATGTGTGAGGCTTTAGACAGCCCCAAAAGTGTAGAACTCACAATTATAAAGTAGTACAAAAAGACGTGTTGAAAAAAAATGGACATGAGGAGCCAGTTGGAATAGGTGGGTGGCCACCAATATCCATCTGGATCAGTATGCCCCTTGATCCAGTTTTATACACTTATTTTCTCAAACCCAAGTACAAGAAACAAAAATTTGGTGCCACCATCCCAAGATAATGCATACTTGAGCATTATGAGAATTTGTTAAAGGTGGTGCAAAGGTATTTCACTTGTGAGGGAAGATTTGATAGGGTATATCAATATCACATAAGGCTTCTGATGCATTTCACTAGAAAGAACCCTTTAAACCTACCTTTTTACCTATACAGAAGCCTAGGAAAAATGGTAGATAAAGTACAAGCTAGGGCTGATCAGCTAAAGAACAGTTTGTTTCATTTCTCCTTGGTAAAATTGTTAGTGGTCGAAGAACTTAGGAAGGTGAACAGAGAATGGGACCCCTTCTTGGCCTCAACAAACATCCTTCTAGATCCCAAAGGAGACACCCCCTCATCTACAAAAAAGGTGGTTTCTAAATAGTCAAGTGGAAAAGAGATAAGGTATGCAAAACATGACAAAGGGAAGGGAAAGGAGATTGATGACTCACCACCAGGCCATCCAACTAATAAAAAGGGTAGGAGTCTACAATTCGCTGATGAAGTGGAGGAAATACCTAGAGTGAGCAGCCCAACCACAAGATCAACTACCAAAAGAATACATGTACCTTCTTTTCATACACAACCTGTTGAACATTCAACTCAAGAAATACATGAAGATCAGGTGCAACGAGAGGATAAAGACCAAATTATCAAAGAATTGCAAGAGAATCTTAAAGAAGCCAAGCATGTCATAGAACAATATTTTCAGGACAATAGGGAGATGAAGAGGAAATTGGCTGAAAAGACACCTGACATGCAAATATCAGAAGATGCATTAGGTCCAAGAAGGTAGTCAGTTCCAAAGGCTCCATAAGTTTTAAGGGGAAAATAGGTCAAACAGAGTCCTAAAGTGGTAGATCTAACTAAACCTACATCTAAAATGACAATATCCTCAACTAAAAGGACAATTATATACCATAAGACTCCATAGGTAATACTTGAAAAGGGCCAGCCTGTTGAAAAGACTCACACTTCACCTGGAGAAGGTGAGAAAAATGTAAAATGGCTCAACAAGCAGTTGAGAGAGGCCCAAGACCTAATCATTCGGCTCAGGGAAAGTAAAAGGGTATCAAATCTAAGGTTTCAAATACACTTTAAGGAGTGTGGGCCAACCATCATAAATGCTTGTGAAGCACTAACAAATGCTTAGTCAAAACTAAGAATGAATACATTGCTGCTTAGATAAGTGGGCAATTTGAAAAGGAAAAATATGTCATTAAGAAAGGAGAATAGTCCCTCAAGATGAGAATGAAAGTTGAGGATGAATCTTGATGGAATTTAGAGATACTTGTAGAGGTGGCTGAGATTTAGGTTCATGCCTGCACCATTTTTGTTTTTTGAGGAACCATTGAAAAACCACCAGTTTTTAGTTTTGCTGAAAATTACATTGTACATAGTTTGCGTAGAGACCTTGCACTAGGAAAATGCTACAAACATATTTAAGGAAAATGAAAATTGGGAAATGATTGGTGGTTAGCCTATCATTCATGATTATCCTCCACAAATGTTGCAGCCACCACTTGTATGAGTTTTGAATAAAAAAGTAGTGGCGATGTGCAAAGCTCGCTACGCAAATGCTAAAGGATGAATTTACACAACGCATCACACCAGTTCTCTATGCAAAGATAAATTGGAGCCTTGTCAATGCTCAGATCTCTCCAAGATCCTTCTCAAACTATACAATATGAATCATATAAGCCTTAAATTCAAAAATGTGTTGGATATCTCGTTGTCAAAGGATTTTGTTAGGAATAAATATGGTCAAAAACATTATTCTATTTTTAGCAATTAGTATACAATTTGTCTTTTTTTTTTATGTAATCAGATCCAAAATCATAGGATAGCAGGGGAGTGTGACTTCTCTAGCATAGTAAGGTAGCTTATCTATATATTGGATAATTTTAAAGGTGCTCAGGGTTGGCAGAAGCACAAAGGACAAATTGTATTGATCATTGTACATATTTTGAATTTGAATGAAATGCTAGTGCAGATGTCTAGAGCTTTTTCATACCAAAGATTCTAGTGGTAATAATCTGAAGTTTGTTTTTCTTTATGTATGTTCTTCTTGTGTTTTTATATTTCATTTGTTGATACTCATATGTTTGAATTGGATATTAAATGGTATTAAATTCATCTTAAAAGGTGCTTTAGATTCTAGAAATTCGAACACTGTCTATTATTTCTTAACTCATCAAAATTCATCTTAAAGGTTCTCTGAATGTTGTTATATGTTTTCCTATTTCTTCCATTCTATAACATCAATTTAAAAAATGAAATATAGTTTCCTACATATCCTTTGCTTCCTTGAGAGTTCTACCTACCAGACATTGTTTTCATTTTCTTTCAAAGAAGTGACTCCATTCCCCAAATAGGTTCCTTTCCTTCTTGCCAGAAAACCTTTAAAATCCCTTCACCTATTCAAAAAACCTAGCCACTAATCCTCAAAGAAAATCCATCTTTAGAGACCAAGTGACAAGAGATATCCCTCTCAGAAATGAAAGGCTAGTTTCAATTATAAAGTGGTTATGTGGTTACCTTTGTGAGTTTCCTCCTTAGCCTAGGCAATTTACTTAGTGCTAATAGAAGATTCAAAGAAATAAAAACCAATATCTTAAGTTGTGGCATTTTTCCACTCACACCACCATGAGAAATTGGATTCATCAAGGCAAGGTCATGAGCATCAACATACCTACTATAGACTATAATGGAACTAGCAAGGCACCCAATACAGAGGTACATGGATGAAAGAATGCAATGAGTGGGGATATCATAATCACACAAAAAAAAATAGGGAACTAAAGGAGAAACCATAATGGATAAAAATGTGTTAAGGAGGAAGCTACACCCCATATCGGAATATCACTAGGATGGATGGATGCTCATGCTTAGTACCAATTGAATACATTGCTTACTAGATCCTATTATATGGATTACACTAATGTTTTGAGGACAAAACATGTGAAGGGGGATGTAATGTAATGTTAGGTACCTAAGGAGAATAATTAAGGTAATGTGGCTAGACTCATGGAGTAAGGCCCACTAAGGTTTTGGCGGGTGAACTCATTAATTAATGTAATGGGCCATACTCATTGAATAATACCTTCTAGTTTGTTTGTGGGTGATTATTATGGAATGTAATAATGAGGGGTACTTGGCATAAGCCCCTAAGACTACTCATGAGAGAGTATATATACAAATTCATATCATTGTATCAAGCATGTTGTATTTTGTATTGTAACATGCATAACTTGTGCAGTGATTCCTTCCATAAGGAGTAATTGATGATGTTAACTTACCTTAAGAGTTTTCTCTACAATTTTTTGGGGTTTATTATTGTGTTGATTTACTGTTTATTTTGAATTTTATCCACTAAGGTTCTTTACATACATTACCATGAGGAATATTTAGTATATAGATGCAACAAATGTCTGAGAAATTTGGTAATTTATGCATCGCCCTTGGTTTATTTGACCCCCACATACATTCTCTCAAAAAGTGTGTAGCTACACTCACAATAGGCTAGAACATGCACTATCCATATTGATGGAGTTAAACTATATAAGGAGCACCCTCATGTTGATTTAGTCATATTTAATCAATTTTGACATACCTAATGTGTAGATATTTTGGGATGCTTCTAGAATGTGGACCTTTTCTTCATGTAAAAAACTTAGAAGGATCAACAAGCCTATAAAAAGGCCTCTTTCACATGGGATTGATTTATTGGATTATCTTGGATTTGTGATATGATATTTCACATATTTTATTCTCATACAAAGGAATTCCCAATTTTCACTTTTATATCCACTTGCCCAATGTGCTTGTGAAGGTTTTAGAGGAAGTCAATGGATGTATTTGTAGACTATTGGATTAGTAGATAACATTGAGGGGAATGAACCACATAGATAAAGGACTTGGATCCACTTCATCATTGCATGGCATGGATCCACTTATTTATTGTTTCTACTTGAAGTAATTTTTTCTTTCTTCGCTCCTCATTTACTTGCATTGGTTAAGTATTAGTTTCATGCACTTTTCTTTCCATTGAATAAATCAAATGTATCTAGAATGGTTTTTACTTTGCTTTGTATGTGAGATATAGGATTTTTCCTGTAGTCTAGGTGATTAACTATTTTTTTTGTGTGTCTATACCAAAAACTGATATTAGCTAGTTGTTGGATGTTGGGGTAGACAAATGCGAGTGACAAATAAATCTAAAAAAACTAGGCTACCCGTATGCATGCATACTAACTAACAAACTATTCCAAACATGAACTTAAATGGTTTAAATGACATACAAGAGGAAATAAAATGAAAATACAATAACAAATAAATAAATATCACCTAAAGAGGGGCTTGCAAACATGGTCTCCATTCCTTCTTCACAGGAGCATCCTTTATTTCCTCCAATAGGATATTTTTGTTGAAGAAATAATTTGACAACACTTTCCCTTATGCATTAAATGTTTTGAAGAGTAATTTGGTAGCATGAGGCCAAGGAAAGAGAAATTAAAGTGAGTGGAGTCAAGGGACTTCTCAGTCTTTGAAAAATTTCAACAACATAACCTTGACATAAAAAAAATCCTCAAGAACACATGGAAGAGGCTTGTATTTATAGGCCAACTATGAGCTTGAAGTTGAACCAATTTCAACGAGAATGCAACATATTCAAATATAGGAGCTGATGTGATTGAATTGACACAACAAAGGCCAAGTTCCTTCCTATTGAGTGAAATATGGTGATTTCTATAGCCTTGAACTCACCTACTAAGATTCTAAAGTGGTCTTTGGTATTAATGGGTTGCGAAATTGCTCAAATAATGCTACTAACAATATCGATTGTGTATTGTAGAAAATCCTACATGGTTATGAGACTAATAAAGGTGAGGCCCTATGACCCCTTTGAAGGTTAGATTAGATTTTTAATTGGATTTGAAGTGAGTAATTTCCTCGAATTCCATGTTTTTGAGAGTAATAATTGAGATTGGTGTTTATTTCCTCTGTCTCTAGATAAAATCAATTAATTATTGCATAGTGGATGAAATTGGTAGGAGAGAGAGAGAGAGAGAGAGAGAGAGAGAGAGAGAGACCCAACCCCCTAGTTGGGCCATGTTACTACCAAATTGACTAACATATTGATTTAAATGTGGAAAATGCACGCAACATGACATACATGCATGCTATTATTATGAATAATTTAAAAATGTGAATGCATCCATTTAAACATCCATAGTAGCCATTAAACACACACAATAACATTCATAGATATAAATTTCAGAGTAAATGCAACATTCTATCATAGCATTGATCAATAAATGACACAATGATCAAAACACTTATCTTTTAAAAAAATTATACAAAATTGACTATAAATGAAGGGCATTCCTCCCAACTATAGCCTCTGTTGCACTAGTAATATCTGCAACAAGCCACCCTTCATCTAGGTCTATGAGTCCACAAGGGTGGATAGGTTCCTATAGGTGTCTATAGTCCACTGTAACAACTCAAATACCCACTAAAACATAATGATGTGACTCCTACAACAATTCCAACTGCCTAGCTCTCTTCCCCATCAGTCTGCACAACCCAAGAGATGATATTTCCTTCTCTTCACCATAGTCCCTCAAACAATATCCATCCCCTCCAGGGGTCTAACACAGGTTGGCCAAGAATCTATCTGTTGGGGGTTCCAGGAAATCCAACTGCAACATGAGTGCTCACATCGCATGTAACGTCCCCCAACCCAACCGAGTGATATTACGGTGAAAAATACTAATAAAAAAACAAATTTCTGCTAACCAGTTTAATTCGTTTACAACTAATTGATTTCCCGTAGCTTTCACCTAAAAATTAAACCATATTTAACTGCTAACTGTAAACATAAAATAGATGCATCTATATCATACCAAAATAACATGAATGCAATTTTATCATTCACACAACATCATATAGACCATTCCTAAATTCACAGAGTTCATGCACAACAAATAAACTCATGAAATAAAACACCAACAAGATAAAACACTTATCTTTTAATTATGTTGTGCAACTAATTGCTTGGGATGGACGTTCCACCTAACAATAAACTTGTTGTTCCATATCTCAATAGAAAATCACCCCTGAGATGAGGATATTAATCCACAAAAGAGAGTGGTCTCTCACAGTCCACTCATAACTCATAAAACTCATAACCCACTGATATATTCCTACAACTATCTTGATTTTCCACCATCTCTCTTCCTCTTGACCTACCCAACCCAAAGAATGTACCCCTTAATTGATATCAGTCCCTTGGGCATCCCATTCGTTTATCAAGGTGTCTCTGGCACATGTAGCTAGGAATCTCCCAGTTGGGAAATCAAGAGAACTTGATGTTAGGAAAACTAGAAGCAAACTAATAAAAAACTCTTGCTATTACACTGCAACTCACCCATGAGTTCACTCTTCAGGCATGACAACCTGGCTCTTCAGTTTCCAGCTCCAAATATTGTCCAATACACTCCATATTTCTTTAAAATTCACCCTCCATGGCTGCACTAGCTCCAAGATCTTTTTCTTTCTCTCTACTTGCTCCTCATGCACACAAACTCCATGTGTAAAAATTGTTGTCCTAACCCATACAAATTTCCTCTCTTTGGCTTTCCTTTCTTGACTCACACTCTTCCCCAAGATGATTGTACTTAACCCCCATGTGCCCAATAAATTTTGGATGTGACCACTCACACCCACCCTCTTACATGTATTTAATGATTGACTTTGGGAACACTCAATCATCAATTAGAAGATTCATACACCAATAACAATTTTTAGGAAAATGGTTTGAATTAATATACATGGGTAATTCCCCCTTGGACCTTTCTTGGCCATTATTCTAGACCCTCCCCCCTCTTGTGGATTAATCCAACTCCATCTCTTGTCCATGTCCCCTTAGCAGCTGACATCATATTTTTATTATTAAAACATAGAAATAGAATTCACATATTACATCGCATTGGTTGTAGCTACACATTATATCTACATAAGCATTAATTAAACCAAGGATTATAATGGATATGTTATATCCCCCCTCCCCTACAATTGTGCATCATCCTCGGTGCACATTATGCTAATATACATATATGCAAATTTACATCACAATACTTAGAAAATAAAATTATGCAATTTTACAACTCCAACAACAGGCCCAACCAAAATCTCATAACATAGTTACCAACTTAATGAGAACTCTACAAAGTTATCATTTTTGGGGGGGTCATATTTTTTACCCTGTTTTTAAAAATAGTGCTACTGGTAGCACCCCCCCTCTCTGTTTAGGTGGTTTTTCGATCCACAATGTTTCCACATTATTTTTTTAAATGCTTATTTTTCATCTATTTTCAATTTTTTCAATTTATTTATTCAATGGTGTCTTTAGTCATTTTTCCATGCTTCTTTCAATCTTAAAAATATTTTTTACCATTTAATTATTTGAAGTTACGATTTTTCAGATAATTGTGTCTCCTTGATTAATTTATTGTTCCATACTTTTAAAATATGGTGGAAAACATAATTTTTAACACATTGTTTACCTTTACTTCAATACATAGAAAACAATTGTAGTTAAATAACACTATTTTTTAATATTTAGCAAAAATATACATTTTAAAGCCATATATAATAACAAACCTATACATTTTGGTACCTATTCCTTTAAAATAGCATGTTAAATAAATCATTTTTATGGACATAATTGAACCAAAAAAGTCAAAATTTTATAAAAAAAATAACATTTCCTTTCATATTTTTATACATTTGAAGTAAAAAAATGACAACATTTAATAAAATTTTCCATAGTATAGTGATTCACATACAAACAAAAGGAAAAAGAAAACAATAAAAAGATTCATCATAAAACAACAATAGATACATCTTCATTCTTATGTTAAAATCTGAAAGTCAAAACATTACAGTTATAGCTCATCAAAAATTTGCAAAATTGAGCATCGTCTTTAAGGGAATCTTAAAACTAATCAACAATACCATATATCCCAAATTCATCATTCTCAACAGACACATTATCATCTTCTTCGACATCATTTTGTGCTTCTATTGTGCCATTTTGTTCTTCCTTTGGTTCTTTGATATCCACAATTTCTCTAAAGTGATCCTTTCCAATCATTCCTCCTAATGGTACTTGAGGTTCCTTTGGCATTTTTTCCACCTTTGATTCACTAAAATATCCTTTCCTCAAGCCAACTTATTTCATTTCATCTGGAAAATATGGAATAACATTAATTCTTTGTTGAATAAAACCACACTGCATTGAGTCACTTTCAATGGCTATGCAATTTCTTTCGTTCTATAAGAAACACACTAATGTTGTACCTAATCACCAAATAAAAAATAAATAATGAAGTTAAATACTGTAAAAAGACATAAATTAAAAATAATATAATATTGAAGTATGACTTCATAAATATTATATCATAATTCTTACCTGAACCTAAGAACAAATCCAAAACCCAATCTCCTTCATTTGAAAATGTATCTATAAGATAATTAATTAATGCTTGTGGTTTTTGATAAATGTTAACCGTATCTCCTTTCAAATAATTTTCCTCATAAGTTATGTTTCTGACCACAACATTGTATACCAATAAACTACTAGGAGTCTCTCCATCCTTTACATTGACAATAATAGATATATAAGAATCATCTTTTGTCCATGTTGCAAGATGTGTACTCTAAAAATCACGTTTAAATGGTTCTCTATTGGAGCTTTGAATATTAGGCTTGTGTCTGTAACATAAATAAGTGAAAATTCAATTAACTTGTGAATTAATAAAATTGTTTTCTAATCTTAATTGCTAAACATACACTTTCAATATCTTACCAAATAAACTGCATCCTTGTCTTTTCTTTTCCCTTGAAGCTTGATCGTACTAATCCTTGTTGTGTGTCTGAATGAAATACCATAAATCTCCAAAATGGTGATGTTGTGACTTCCGTAAATCCCATAACCACTTTATTGAAATCTTAATAAGTATAAGGATTAATATCATATCCAATGTTTTGGATATTATAACCATGAGGGATATCCACAATAACTAGGGAGTATTCCTTTTTAGGAAAAATATTTGAAAGTTGTTCACAATCACATAATATCACTTTATATTAAATAGTTTCGAGCCCATTCTAAATGTAGTGATCAAGGGTGTCATCAAGTTCAACAATTTGAACACGTCTCCTTCTTTCTCTTTCAAACTTGACTTTTTGAATAGAACTTTTGAAGGTTTAAGGTACTCCATATGCATTATTCTTGGGCATGTTTAATGAAACAAATAAACATATAGTTATATATCTATAACTACTAAAATAGAAATAAATCAACTTACAAACAAATAATATGAATGTAATAAATCAACTTACCTTTTTGAATGCAACAAAAAATTGTTTCAATACTGTTGTAGAGCTTGAATCTGGATAGTTGAGTTTAACATCATCCCAACTTTCTTCATTCAACATCTTAACCATTTCCTCTTGTATTATCATATACACCTTGTGAATAAATTAAAAAAAAAAAATTAATGTTATAATGATATATATAATAATATACTTAGAACATTGATATGTTAAACTGAAAAAATTAATTTTCTTTTCCTAACATAAATAAAAATAAATCAACAAACTCACTTTTTAAATTCATAACACATTTCTTCCATTGACGATTCTCCCGACCTTACACGTGATTATATAGCTATGATAAGTTTATCATCCTTCACTCCTTGTATTGTTCTCCAAGGTGTTATAGTCATATCATCTGGAAGATTTTTTATTTCAGGACCTATCTTACTTATGCCACATAACAATGATTTAGCCTTCTTAACTCTCTTATTTTTTATACTAACATTTTCCCATAGGGTGAAGATCTCATCTATCAAATACCATACCTTTCTAGTTCTAAATCCAAATTGAAAATAGCTATCCACAACTCTAAATACATCACTTCCTTTTCAAAATTTTTCTTTTGCATTTTCATCATCAAGTGGGAATCCTATTTCCATACAACATTGCTTCTGAAACTTGGCATCATCATTTAATCTCTCCCCACGACATATTTCAGAAAATTCATTATGGATAAATCTCACCCTTTGAATGAAAGTCATGGTCATTCTGTAATCATTGTCTGTGTTATGATCCCATGCCAATAACTTTGCTTATGAATCTGTTAAACCAACAGAAATTATGCATTTGACTATCTCAAAAAGAGGATTATTGGGATATTCTTGCATCAATTCTCTTCTCTCCTCTACAGAATGATTTCCTCCAATAACATTATATTTGCAGTCAAAACATTTTGATCTATCAAATTCTTCCCTCCTAGGAACTTCCATTGGGTCAACAAGAACTAGGTAGTAAACCACATGTGCATATGGATTGTACCTAATCAATGCTTTCAAATTGTGAATATGCAAGTGATGCAGTTTTATAATTTGATATTTTTCTTTCCCTTCTCTAGGTTTATAAAGTTGTTTCACATTCTACTGAAATGTATGGCCATCATCAACTAATTTTTCCATCCTCAATCTATTTCGAATGGCATTTTGTGTTATTTTCATAATACCATCATCTAGATCAACACATGGTGTTATTATTTCTTTGCTACCTTTAGGAATTTCACTATAATATTCAAAGATAACGATGGCTTCTTGAACATCATCAACAACATTTGCTTTCTTCCTCTTATGATTTAAATGGGTTTCATCTAAATCAATGATTTCTTCATAATCAATAGGAATGGCATCACTCTTTTTCATTTATCTTGTTTATTCTTTTTGCGAGGAGTAATAACCTCATTGGGACTAATCTCAACAAAATATTCATTTGGAGTTTCCTAATTTTCAAATGTAACCCTTTTAGGATTTCTAGAATGAGGAATTTTCTTTCTTCTTTCATGTTCTTCTCTGTCTACTCTTGTAGCTTCAACCTTCGTTACTTTTTGTTTATTTTTCCTTCCTTCTTGTGTATTTTCATTATGAAAAGAATTGATGACATCCATGATATTATTCTCTGTAGAGTAAATCCTCACTAACATATGTGAAATTTGTTCAACAAAATCCTGTAAAAATAAAATATAACATTTTCATGTTAAATAAAATTAAAATATTGACATGATATTAAAAATAATGAAGGATACAAAAATAAAAATAAAAAACTTACATTGCCTTTCTCAATGTCATAAACGATGGTTGCACGTAATTCTCTAAAAAAATCACCCTTGTTATAATTTCTCAATTTGAAACAATATCTAATCTTGATATAAGTTCTTCCTTGTTTGACGAGTGCATAAACAATATATGTAGTTGTCATCAAACATATATCTTGTAACAAGCCAAGTGCCTAATAATTTCCTTGAACATGTGCTAACTCGACACAATACAAATATATATGTTCTCCATTATTTCCTTGCTTGTCTTTAACAAACCAAGAATATTCCAGTTTGTTTTTACCTTCCACAGATTTCCACTCTCTAACATTCTTCATTGCCCTTGACAACTCAGGTGTTGTGCTATCAATTTGTTGCCTAGTATTCATGGAGGTCCTAGTTGCAATTTTGGATGCCATTATTGCAGGTCGTGATCCAAATATATTCATAGATAATCTCTTTCCTGCCATTTTTACTATAGAAAAAAAAATAGGCCTTTTACATTATAATAAACTAAAAAAAAACAGTGAATATAAGAACTAAGTTAAAAAAAATCAAAAACTTTTTTGACCCATGGAGTTATTGGGGTGATGTCAGGACCAAGCCTTGGTGTCCTGGGGCTAAGGCGATGCCCGAAATCGCCCCAACCCAGCCATCCCTACGGCCAAGCCCCGGGCATGCCTGGGGCTTAGCCGCCGGGGGACTGGGGCGATGTCGGGCATCACCCTAAGCACCCTTGTAGGCCAAATCACAGTCTTGTGTGGGAGGGGAATTCTTCCCAGTAACCACCATTGGAAAAAATTAATTTTTTTTAATTAAAAAACAATAAAAAGAATAAATTTTTCTACAAAACTGTACCTAAATTTACCTTTTTTTCGGAAAAATATTAATAATTTTGTTAAAATTTCTTTGAAAAAAGTCTCAATTTTTAAAAAAAGGTTGTGATTTATTTAGAAATAATTAGAAAACATCTAAAAAATTTAGGGTTTTATAATTTTTGTATGAAAAATTCTTATGTGATTCAAAGATGATCTTATAAATGTTGTTTTGGTAAATGGTAAGAATTTAAAAAATAACTAACCTCTGAAATGCTAGATTCTCCTCGAATGTCTTCTCAATGTTTCTCCCTTGTAGCTTGCTCCAAATTATTTAACAAATACTACCCAAGATCTCACACAATGTAAAAAGACAAAAAAAAACTATGTATATATAACACATATGATATAAATTACTGCTAATATAACGAATGTGGGATAAATAAAAATGAAGAAGATTTTCTTCATATATACCTAAAATTATATGGGTCATCGCTATTTTTAATAAATGTGGGATAAATAAACAAACATGAAAAATATTGTAATAAATAAGTAAATAATGAAATAAAAGAGTAAAAGTTGTTTTTAATTTTGAAGGGAAAACAATAAAGGGAAAAAATTGGGGGGAAATTTTGGAGGGAAAAATTTGAGGGGAAAATTTTGGAGTTTTTTTTTTTTTTTGCCGGAGGAGGGGAATTTTAGAGGGAAAAGATCATTCTACAAGTTATA
The DNA here is from genome assembly GCA_032191745.1 of Picea mariana. Lineage (NCBI taxonomy): Eukaryota > Viridiplantae > Streptophyta > Pinopsida > Pinales > Pinaceae > Picea > Picea mariana. Next base: position 64,733 of record JASDQU010739082.1, read on the forward strand.
AGAATGTCATTGGGAGGGTGAGAATTTGTATCATTCTATGTTCTTTGTGAGAAGCGATGGCTTCGTCAGATAAATGAGATTTTATTTATGAGGCATCAACAAATTGTTCGCATACCTCTTCTATTGGGAATAAAAAATGTAATGGGAATGCTTGTAATTCAAATGAGGTGTCTTATTTTTCAGCTAGTCAGAATTATGATCATAGTGCAAGCAATGTTATTCAACATGTTTCTCTGGAAAGTTCTAAATCATAGGACTTTGAAGGCCCCGATGATAAAGAGGAGGAATATGGTGGTGATCAATCTATTCAATAGTTTAATAGTAATGAAAATAATCAAAATGGAGGTCAAAGTGGAGACTATGATCAACGTTTAAATGATTGGGATGATAATTTTCCTCCAAGTGAGGATTTTCAATGTATCGATAAAGATTTCCAAGGCACCAATGAATATGATGAAGAATTTCCCTCAAGTGGACATTTTAAAAGTAGTGAAGATGATTATGACAATGGTGGACACTCTTTCCCGAGTGGGGAACTTAAAGAAAACAATTTTGGTGATGATGAATTTCCTTCAAGTGAGGATATTTTGTTGGATTACTGAGAGTGGGGTGAATCAATAATGAGAAATTTATACAACTTTTTAACCACAATGTATATTCCTTTAACTTATTAAAAAATGTTCATTAGTTCATCATTAATATGATATTGCATCATAAAACATTAACATCCATCCGTGTATAATAAACAATAATAGACACATCCACACAATGCACAATACATCAGTATTTTACGTGGAAACCCAATGCGGGAGAAAACCATGGAATGGTTTTCTTATATGTCTTTAAGAATTACATTCAAGGAAGCACCAACTTCCAATTCTCTGGCTCCAATTGGAATGAGGCTCCAACCCCATTGTTTCTCAGGCTACAACATGAGGGAAGCTCAAACTCCCCAATTCTCTGGCTACAACCAAAAGGAGGATACAACCCCCTATGTTCTTTGGCTACAACCGAAGGGTGGATACAACCACCTAGTTCTCGGGATCTAACCCGAAGGAAGTTCCAACTCTCTAATTCTATGGCACTAACCGAAAGGAGGCTACAATCCCCTTTCCTTTCCCCATCCAACCACTCTGAAATATAAATGCCAAATTTAAACAACCTGTCACTGAATCAAACACTCCCACTATCAACTTGTCAATGTTACCTGTAACAACATGTGACCAATAAAACTGCACCAAACAACCTGTACCAACAACCTATAACAACCAATACCAACAATTTGTACCAACACAAGTGAATCAACTATGCACAACACAACACAACCTATCACATCAACCTATCTCATCAATCTCACCAACCAATCAGATCTATTCACGAAGATCAATCAGTGAGACAACTCTCAACCATATGCACATTATCACCAAGATGTGCATAAAACAAGACTACTTACAAACATTAACACGTTGTATCACAATCAAGATGTGCTTCTAAAAGTATACCAAGTCATATATGCCACATCATCCATAAACCATGTGCCAACAATACTACTAGCAGGCACCTCTAACAATGTACCAGATATGTACCAATCACACATTAACTATAGATGAAACTATGACTCATCAATATGTACCAACATCACTATACCGTACACCTCACGTATGTGCCACTCATCAACTATCTGTCCCAACATGTATCTCAATCATATACCAAAGACATATAACAATATAACCATCAAAATTTCTCTAGAAATACATCATACTATTCATAATCAAATACCATAAACCCTCACATCAAATCTTGTGCCAAAACCTCACTGTTATGTAGCCTCAAGTGTGTACCAATCACATATCAAGACCACTAACAAAATCATGTCACAATGTACCATAAGATATGCCAATAAGACTCAGACATGCACCAAAAATATACTTCAATAGATCTGCCTCAAAACCATTCTTCAACAAGCCCTAAACTTCCAAGAGGGAATCCAACTGATTTAAAATGAAAACCCTCAACCAAATTCATAGATTCAACAATACACATATGAAAACCATACCTTTTCCTTCTTGTAGTTGTGGATCTATTAAGAATATGTTTCTGTAGTCATGATTATGTTTTCATGATTGTGTTGTCGTGATTATGTTGTTGTGATTCTGCTACCACAATTTTGTTTCCATGATTTTGTTACCGCGATTTTGCTGCTACGATTCTGCAGCCACGATTTTTCTCCCGTGAATTTGATCTATCAATAATACCTGCCAAATAACCTTTCACAAATGGATATTCAATTATATTCAAAATAGGTGCAAATATGAGACCCTTGCTCTCTTATTTATACTCTCCAAGTATCATCCTCAACAGGTTATCATCTAACTCACTTTACCCAACTTACTTATTTTAGGGCTAACCCACTTCTAACCACTTGTCCACTTACAACCACTCTATCCACAAAAAGTAAGTTATCCACTTTTAGTTGCAACTAACTTTATTATTTAATTAAATTTTTTTACAACCACTTTGATAAATTACAGAAAATCTATGTTGGGGGAGACAGAGTAATAAAAATATTTATGGATAGAAGGAAGAAAAAATATTGGTTGATAATACATGTGTAAAGAATGATGGGTTCATTCCATTCAATATTCAAATTCCATTTAATGTCAAGAATTGATGGAAGTAATTGAATTGTAGTTGTAAACAATTATGAGATCACTTGTTACCATATATATATATATATATATATATATATATATATATATTGTACATGAGATATTGACAATTTGTTTGGCTGAGGAATGTTGAAATTGCAGGAAGGGTCTTGAATATGGTAGTTTTGTAAGCCCATAAAAAAGACCAGTGCATATTGTTGCAAGAGCCAAATTATTATGAGCAAAAGCTCATGTCTAGAAATTTTATTTTTCCTATATAAAATAGTTTTGGGAATTATAATTTAATAAATTACTGACAAATTGTTTTGGTTGAATGTAAATCGAGAAAATTGCAGGTAGGATGGTATTGAATATGGCAGGGATGTAAGACCATAAGGAAGACTGATATCTTCAGTTGCAAATCCAAACATTATGAGCAGAAAGCTCATGCTTGGAAAATTTTGTTTCCCTGTATAAAACATATTTTACAATTTGTTTGCCTGAGGAATGTTGAAATTGCAGGAAGAAAGGGTCTTGGATATGGCAGTTTTGTAAGCCCATAAAGAAGACCAATGCATATTGTTGCAAGAGCCAAATTATTATGAGCAGAAACTCATGTCTAGAAATTTTATTTTTCCTATATAAAATAGTTTTGGGAATTATAATTTAATAAATTACTGACAAATTGTTTTGGCTGAATGTAAATCGAGAAAATTGCAACTAGGATGGTATTGAATATGGCAGGGATGTAAGACCATAAGGAAGACTGATATCTATAGCTGCAAAGCCAAACATTATGAGAAGAAAGGTCATGCTTGGAAAATTTTGTTTCCCTGTGTAAAACATATTTGACATTTATGATTGAAATGGTTATAATGGTATCTCATGATGACTGTATGTCTATAATACCGATGAGATCTTGGATATGCAAGTTGGAAAGCATGGAAAAGGATATTGTTGTGACATGAGAACTCCCTGGAAATCTTCTTGTGCAAGAAATCCTTGGCCAGGCAAGATGGATCACATGAAGGACTGTATAGCAGAGAAGGGGATGTATGAGCTTGGGCTTGGAAGGTGAGTGACCGCAAGGAAGAGGAGACTTTGATAGTTCTTGTAAAATATTGATTGGAAGCATGAACATAATGGGTATTTCAAGGAAAACAATGATCCAAGTTAATGAGACAGCTAAATGGTACTGGATTATGAAAATTTACTCTAAGATTA
>JASDQU010739082.1:82147-93390 GCA_032191745.1 Picea mariana
TTTATCTCTCCAACATCAGTAAATATATGAAAAATGTAACAGATGCAAAGGGTTTCCTCTGCTTGGTTCTATGCTTTATGGATAATAATAGTCTGCGAAGGTGCAATGGATGAGAGTTTATTTACTGTAAATTATATCTAATGTGAATGAGGGTTAGCGAAATTTTACATGCAGTGTTTTATATCCTTACTGCTCACTGTAATCAGTTCAAAATTTACATCTAAAAACGAATCTTGTGATAGAAGAATTTTATACGCTAGACAACATTTGGTTGGAGCATTTTAAACATCACGCCATGGCTCACAAAATTTTACCCTTACCTTCTTTCCTTCCATGATTTACACAGGGAAATTCTTAAGCACTATGCCTAGGGATTCTGGATTATGTGCTTGTTGTTGTCAACAATATATTGGACAACGATACATATGTATTGTGTAACAGTTTTAATATTCAGAGAATATTTGATATTCATAACGATTGACACTCATCAGCGAATTTAACATTGATAGAATTTGATTGTTAGCATCATGGGAACGATAATAATTTCCAATAGCTATGGATTTTTATTACTTCTCATTCGTGGATTTTATTAAAAATTAACGACGAGTTATCCTCCCTGATGCATCTAAATGGGAAATTTATTTTACCTCTGCGGGTGTTTTTGTAGTGGCTGTGTAAACCTTTTATCTGCAAAATCTTATTATACAATGGTGATGTTAATATTGCTCCAGCACAATGTTTTTAGGTAGGGTTGTATAGTCTTTTCTTTTGCCAATTCATGCCTCTGCGTTGGCTGCAAAAATTTTACTCGCACAACCACCATTTTTACCTCTGCTAATGTTCTAGGTTTTGGTTGGATAATTTTTCTACGACAGTAACTAGTAGTGGCGGTAAGGCAATCAACATGCTCCACTCAAATTTTAGGAAACCGTACTGCGTTTGGGGAGGATATCCACGCGTTTCCCAGCCACTTAATTTCTATTTTTTTTTCCTGTTTGTAATCTCTGTGTTTCGCTTTAGCGAGCCTGAGTGTTGGCTTGGGAAGTACAGGCTGGGTAGGGCATGCATGAACGAAGGCGATGTCTCTGGAGGCGTGCTATGCCCATTACTAAAATGACGGCCGCCCATTTTTGAATTGCCTTGCTTTAAGGACCCTGACTTGCCCTGCGTTACTCCTTAATTTCTTGACGGCTTGTTCTGGGGTTCGATCAACACAGCTAGACAACCGACTCAGACTTATGCGCTCCATTTTAGGCACAGACTTCCCTGACCTGTGTTTTCCACTCCGACTTGAAAGATAGGGGTAGGTTATGATTGAACCTGTGCGTGGTTTTTGTTAGCGTGCATTTACATCTTGGAAACCTCTCAGTGTCTTGGTTCCATCTCATTAATGAAGTCGAGGCTGGTGCGGCTTTTGTTGCAGTTCCATTACGAGAAACGCTCAGTAGTTCTATTGACTAATAGCTGATTGTGTTATTTTATTAAAAGTTAATTTCATTGTTTTAATTTCCCGACTGGTGCAATAAAAATCCGTTTCTTTCCCTTTTTTATTTGAGTTGGGTTGAAGGTTTATGTCTCTGTAGCTGAGTGTGAATCTGGAGCATACACTATTGGGCCAGCAAGTTTATTTTTTTTATATGAGCGAGGTGACAAGGTTTAGTCAATGAGCCCCTCATGAACTTATAGTTTTATTTTTAAACGTTTAAGTTGACCAAAAATTCTAGTAGAATAAACCCACTTTATCTTCCTTAGTAAGTCCTTTATAAAATTTGCGTGACAATTTGTGTTACTGTTGAGTTGTTGACTTGTACCATCCTGTTCGGAAATGTAATGGAATTGTTAGAACATGAATTGTAATGTTATTTATTTGCAATGTTATGGTAACATAAAATGAAAAGATATTGTTATTTTATTAGATATGTTACTGAAATTTTATTGTTATTGATAATATAATTTGGTATAGTAATGGGTAGAAGCATTGTTACTGAAATTTATATTGTTATTGTAATATGTAAAGGTAACTTCATTGTAATAGGTTGTTTCTAATATGTATGAGTAATGTTTTTGCAATATAAAATAGAGTGTAATGTTAGTGTTAGATAACCTATAAAAAGTAATGTCAATGTTATTTTATCGCATTGTTATGGTAATTTTATAGTCATTAATGACATATAAATTGTAAGGACCTTGAACTAAGTACCGTCAATTATTACGATTTAGTAAATGGGGATTTGCATTTAGTTAATTTACATTATTTCAAGGTTGGTTGGGTAACTCGTCAACTAATGGAAATTAAATGGAGTAACGGATCTGTATTTAATGCCAATTGAGTCGTAGGTAATGCTGAGTCTTGACTAATGGTTGGTTATTGTCGGTGTCCTTCTGACTTGCGCCCTCCGTGGAGGATGGGGTTGTTCCTTAATTATTTTTTTAATGGGTTGTAAACATTTTATAGCTTGGTCTGCTTATGTCGGGCGGGATGTAGACACCTCCATGTTCCTCAGAACAGTCGCTAGCCCTGAGACCTTAAATGGTTAAAATCGATGGGAACCTGAGCTTGAGCGTTGCTTATGTGTCTTGGAGGTCCTAACCATTGCAGGGTAGGACGGGCGGGTAGTCAGTCTTTTTATTTTGTTGGTTGATTGTTGTCCTTACTGGAAGATGTTGATGTGCATCTTAGATCCTTATGTTGATATCGCAGTTGCATGCGTCATGATGCGTCGACATGAGGTGGCACAAAGTATAATGTCTTGCTACCCTTGTACACATGCACACACGATAAAAATAAAATAAAATAAAAATTGCACTTGTTATAAGAGGTTTTTCGGCGTAACGAGGAGGTTCTTTACACAAATATGCAGAACAACTCAAAAGTTTTGGATAACATTATCAGCAGTCAAAGGCCTAAACATGATAAGTTCGGACTAGGATACAATCAAATAGAAAAGGGATCAAGATCCAAAACGAAAGAGCAAGAAATATATCCATAAATCTATGCAGAAACAATCAAAGGGGATATGAAGTTCTACAAGGAAGATCATTGGGACACTCCTCCACCAAGAAGATTCAGATTTCAGAATCAATGACAGTCAGAAACAAACAGGCCTCGGGAAGAGGAAGGATTCAAAAGAGTAAATCCTTTCATAATATCTTCAACTCCCAGGTATCAAACTATATTTTTTGGTTTATGTTATGCATGCAATAATTTTGTACATAAAGTTGTAAATTGCAGAGCTAATAGAAGAAATAGAAACAACTTTGAAAGTCATACAAAAAATGGTTATCCAAGAATTCCTAGTGAAACACAAATAAGAAGCTACAACAAGTTTGAATCATTGAGCAATGAAGTGGAATTCTACAAGTGCAACAACTTTGGACACATGGCCAAATATTGTAGAATGACATTCCCTCCTACATAATCACAATAGAATAACAACAGTCACAGACAATAGCCTCATAAGAGAACATGGATAACAAAAGTATAATCAATATAGCAATGAAAAATGCACACTCGCTCTACAAGCTAAGCATAATAAATGTGGTCGTTATGTTGACAGTGGTTTCTCAAAGCACATGATAGGTGATGAAGACAAGTTTCTAACATTGAAAAAGGAAAGAGATGGATCAGTCTCCTTTGGAAACGATGACTCAACTAGAATCATTGTAAAGGGCACAATCAGAATTGGAAACAAGGATACCAAGGCATAAAATGTTATACTAGTGGAAGATATGAAACATAATGTTCTAAGTGGAAGTCAAATGTGTGACCAAAGTCACAAGATTATGTTTGATTCACATAAATGCAAGATAAGAAAAGAAGGTTCAGGAAAATTGGTTGCAACAACTGTAAGAAATTCAAGCAACATATATGTATTAAATGAAATTGGAAATGAAAAGTGTTGTCTAGGTAAGGAATATGAAGTTTGTATATGGCACAGAATAATGGGTCACATAAACTTCGATAACCTTATCAAAGTCAGCAAAAAGGAAGCAGTCAGAGAAATGCTCCAGATCACGAAGCCAACCAACACTTTATGAAAGCATTGTCAATGAGGAAAGAAAACAAAGACTAGGTTCAAATAAAAGGAATACTCAATGACAAGATCACTGGAAATCGTGCATACTAATCTAGTTGGACCAACTAGATCAAATGGTTTAAAAGGTGAGCAATACTTTATGTTATTGGTTGATGATTATACAAGAATGATTGCAATTTTTTTTCTTGGGAATAAATCAAAAGCATTTGAAAACTTCAAGGTATACAAGGAAATAGTTGAAAATGAACTCGATTCAAAAAACAAATGCTTGATATATGATAATGGAGGAGAGTTTACTTCAAAGGAATTTATGGATTTCTTCAGCAAGCATGGTATAAAAAGGCAATTATTCGTTGCTAGAACACCTCAATAGAATGGGGTCGTCGAAAGAAAGAAAACGATAGTACAGGAAATGGCTTGAACAATGTTAATGGATTCCAAGTTGACAAATGTTTTTTGGACACATGTAGTGCATACAACAGATCACATTCAAAACAAAGTAATGCTCAATAACAACAGTGACAAAACGCCTTACGAGTTATGGAAAAGAAGACTAGCAAATGTGAAGCACTTAAGCATCTTTGGAAGAAAATGCTACATCAAAAGAGAAGATGGTAGAATGGGAACGTTTGATTCTCATGTAGACAAAGGCATACTTGTTGGTTACTCAAGTACAAGGAAAAAATACAAATGTTACAATATAAGTATCAAAAAATTTGTGGAAAGCATCAATGTAATGGTTGATGAGACAGGACAAGTGGATAGAAATTAAAGGAAGAAGAAAAATATTCAGTGGAACAAGTTTCAAAGAAGAAGCAAAGGATGAAGAAGAAGCAGAAGGGGAAGATGAAGAAGATCAAATAGAAATAGAAGATAAATAAAAACAAGTACCTCCAAAGACACCTAGCAAACGAATACAGAAGAATCATTCGTCAGATCGGATTATCGGGAACAAAGATGCATCAGTTGGGACTAGAAGAAGAATTCGTTCACCAAAACAACTACACCTAGCACTCTTATCTTCAATTGAACCAAACAATTTTAAAGAATCCAACAAGGATGAATTATGGATAAATGCCATGGATGCTGAATTGGATTAGATAGAGAAGAATGAAACTTGGGAATTGGTTCCAAGACCAAGGTACAAGAATGTGATCGACACAAAATGGGTCTTCAGAAATAAATTGAATGAATATGGACAGATTACCAGAAATAAAGCTATATTGGTATGCAAAGGATACACACAGGTTGAAGGTATCAACTTTGAAGAGACATTTTCACTATTTTCTAGAATGGAAGCAATCAGATTGATACTAGCTTATGCATGTTCAAAGAATATTAAAGTGTATCAGATGGACATGAAATCAACTTTTCTGAATGGAGAACTAGAAGAAAAGGCCTACATTGAGCAACCAGAAGGATTTTAGTTATCAAAAAATGAATATTATGTTTGCAAATTAAAGAGGGCCTTGTATGGTCTCAAACAGGCCCCCAGAGCATGATATACCAGACTAGACAGAAACTTACAACAACAAGGGTTCATGAAAGGAAATGCAGACAACAACCTCTACATCAAGGTAACTCAAGATAGTATTTTAATAATTGAAGTCCATGTTGATGATATTATTTTTGGAAGTGATGATGACAGGTTGAGCTAGAAATTTGCAAAGGATATGCAGAATGAATTTGAAATTTCATTACTTGGAGAACTATCCTTCTTTCTGGGTCTTCAGATATGTCAAAGAAACCAAGGAACTTTTATTTCTCAAACCAAGTATATCATAGAAATACTAAAGAGTTACACAACGCAATATTGCAAACCCGTTAGTACTGTTATGAAACCAATTGCAATTTAAGTAAATATGATGATTCAAAGTCTATAGATCAGAGGAAATACAGGTCAATGATTGGCAGCTTACTTTATGTGACAACATCCAGACCGAATGTAATGCATGAAATTGGACAGGTGGCAATATTTCAAGCAACACCAAAGTAATCACATGTTCTAGCAGTAAAGAGGATATTCAAATATCTCAAGGGTACAAAAGAGTTTGGATTATGGTATCCAAAGGGAAAGGATTTATCACTTATTTCCTACACAAATGCAGATTGGAAAGGTTGTATTGATGACCGATGAAGCACCAGTGGAGCAGTGTTCTACTTGGGTGAGTGTTTGGTATCTTGGCTAAGTAAGAAACAATCATCAATATTATTATCTACAGCTGAAGCAAAGTATATTGCAACAACAACATGTTGTACACATGTTCTATGGATGAAACAAACTATGATAGATATACAAGTTGAGTATGATGAGCCCATTCCAATCTATTGTGATAATACAAGCACCATCAATATCTCAAAGAACCCAGTGATGCAATCCAAGACGAAGCACATTCCAATCAAGTATCACTTTCTATGGGAACAAGTTGTAGAGAAGAACATCAGAGTTGAATATGTTGGAACAAAATAACAAGTGGTAGATATCTTTATAAAATTGCTTCCAAGGGAAGCCTTTGAGTATCTTCGCTAGAAACACAAAGTAATTTCTACTCCAAAATGAATGTTTTTGAATTCTTGTCTTATATGTCTTAGATTTACACAAGGATGCACCATAAAGAGGGAAGTTCAGGTTGGGGTAGCAGTTTCAGGAAGAGTTTAATTAGCGGGAGCATCCCTAAGGACAGTTCAATTAAGGGGAGTTGCCTCAGACGAGAAGCTAACTTTTCCATTGATGTCAAAGGGGGAGAGATTTAGCATATAAGAGATAGAGAGTTAGATTCTTGAAGAGAGATCATAGAGGCATGATTCCAGGGGGAGCGATGGTCACAGGGGGAGCATGAGTGATATGAATTCAGTATTGCATCAAAGTGTTTCCATCAATGCCAAAGGGGGAGATTTTTTATTAATTGGGTTGGTTGTCATTGATGTCAACCCTTGAAACAATTCTGGTAGCAAATTTTGGTAGCCCCAATAGTATTATTAAGGGAATTCCATTTAATTGATGTATAATGGTACGAAGTTTAATATATTTGTAGGTAATACTATTCTAGATGAATAGTACATGTCATGCCATTTTTGGTGATATGCAAAACGTCACATAACTCTTCACGATTAGAGATTTATGGCCTGGTGAAGTGGAGAACCCTCATGAGTTATCTACAAGGTCAATGAAGTCAAATTAATTCTAGAAGATCCTAGAACAAGTTGACTAGTCAAGTGGGTGAAACTAGGAGTTAGTCATGGGTTATGTTGTTGCAATAAGAAAATAATTAAAAATAATTTAGTTGCAACTAGAAGTGGAGAATTTACTATTTGTAGCAAAGTGAGTTAGAAGTGAACAAGTGGTTAGAAGTGGGTTATCCCTAAAAGAAGGAAAGTGGGCTAAGTTGGTTAGAAGGTAACCCCTTGAGGAAGCTACATGGAAGTATAAATAAGAGAGAAAGGCTCTCCTATTAGCATCTATTGAATATCATTGAATATCTATTTTGTGAAAGGTTATTTGGGCAGAAATTATTGATAGAGAAAAGTGCAGAAAAAAAAGTGCGATAGAAAAATCACTGCAGGAAAAATGTGACATAAAAACTATGGAAAGAAAAGTGCGGCAGAAAAATCACGACAGCAAAAGTGTGACAGAAAAATTACGACAAAAAAATCATGGTAGGAAAAGTGCGGCAGAAAAATTGCAGCAAAAAAACCGCGGCAGAAAAAGTGTGGCAAAAAAATCGTTGTAGAAAAATCGTGGCAGAAAAGTGCGGCAAAAAAATCATGGCAGCAGAATCGCGGTAACAAAACCGCGGTAGCATAACACTACAAGAAGAAAAAAGGTATGGTTTTGATATGTGTAGTGTTGAATTTATGAATCTGGTTGAGTGTTTTCCTTGTAAATCTTTTGTATGCCCTCTTGGAAGTTTAGGGCTTGTTGTAGAGTTGATATGAGGCAGATCTACTGAAGTTTAGTATTGGTTCATGTTTGAGGAATTTTGGTTGAGGTATGTTGTTGAAGTTATTGGTACATATAGAGGTTGTATAACAGTGAGGTTCTAGCACATGGTTTGAGGCAAAAACTTGTGGTATAGTGTTTGAGGTATATGTGATCATATCAAATTGGTTGAGTATACAGTGATAGGTTTCTCAGTGACAGATTTGACAGAACAGGTTGTGACAATGACATATTTAGTTTCTACATTTGGCACTTAGATTTCAGGGCGGTTAGATGGGGCAATGATAGGTGGTTGTAGATACCTTCCAATTATAGCCGAAGAACATAGGGGGTTGTAGCCTCCTTCTGGTTGTAGCTGGAGAATTGGGGAGTTGGAGCTTCCCTCAGGTTGTAGCCTAAAAATAGGGGGTCAGAGCATCTTCCAGTTGTAGCTGGAAAACAAAGGAAGTTGGTGCTTCCAATGAATGTAATTATTAAAGGCAAATAAGAAAAAGCATTTCGTGGTTTTCTACCGCATTGGGTTTCCACGTAAAAAAAATATATTGGTGTACTGTGTACTGTGTATGTGTATGATTGTTCATTTGTTCATGGTTTATTTACTCNCTCAGTAATCCAACAAACAATAGTAGTTGGTTTTTTGTGATCCTCCCCAAGATTCTACTCATGTTCTTCCTTTTCCTTTTCCAGCCTCTCTAAATCTTATTTCTTATGTTGTCTCTTTGCTTCTTCATGTATCCACTTTATCTCATTAGCTCGTTCCTACTCCTACTTTAGCCTCAACTCTTCTTCTTGTTTTCAGGCATGTTCTTCATGATCTAGATTCCTCTTTTCAATGAATTCAAACTCCCTTTGTTTCTTTTTAGCTTTTCTCCTTTTCTCAACAAGTGCTTCCTCTACTACATCTTCCTCATCTTATAACAATATACTCAATATGATCTCAAAATTTCATTAATGGAAATAGAATACGGGTGGGTAGGATAACACTCCACCCTACAAGCACATAAGCTAGACCCAATTGACAACCAAAATCCATGTATATATAAGTGAAATAGTGAAATTTTAAAGTTAAATCATAAATAACTATGTAATTTTTCACATGTAAATAAGTGGTACACTTCCACCCCAGGGAAATGTCAAATTTGCATACAACATCACATGGAATTTTTCTACACACAAGGAAATGAAATGAGTTTGACATTATCAGGAGTTGATTGAACTACCTATAAATAAGTGGTATATTGACACCCTAGGCCAATGACAACTTTATATACAACATAGCACGAATAAATTTATACACATATGAGGAAATGAAATGAATTTGATATCAAAAGTTTATCAAACGAAGTTGACTGAACTGTTTTCAATTCCCTCTTCATATTTTGAGCCCTCCTTATCCTCACTCCATAAAAACATAATAGATTAATAAATTAAAAATTTGTTAATTGTTAAAGATGTAGAAAAAACCATATAGATGATAAAGTTGTAAATACCCTTTGATTTGAATCACTCTCATCATCTCTATTCATTTTCATTTCTATGTGATGTGCTCAAATATTACTTTGCATGCCATAGGCTAAATAATTAAGTACCATGAAAAATGTTGTATATTGGATTCAATTATCGTCTAAATTTCACTAAAAATGAAATATAAATCCTACCATGATTATCATACTCATATTTATTATGTCCAAGAGTTGGTTTTGGATCATTTTATTTTTTCCTCAATTCTTTAAGAATTATCAAATTTTTTATATCAATATTTTCTACAACATAAAAAAATATATATCAATTGGGTCTTTCCCAAGCAACTGTGAGAGGGAGTGTTGTCCTCCCTATCCAAGGTCAATTCCCACAAGTTACATGTTGATCTCTTAAATGAGTACAATGTTGACAAAGGCTCAAGATTCTACATAATTTACTTTACCCTAGGTACCACCATCGAAATGAGGGGAAGCCCGTGGTGGGTTTCCTTGGGAAGTATATTCCAAAAGAATATATGTATGTATGTATGGTAATAGTTAGAATTATAATGTAACTCTTCATGAAATAAATACATGTTTTTTAATATTATATAACAATCATAAAGTCTATAGTTACAACTCAATTTAAGTTTTTTGTTGTCTCCATTATTATTTGCTCTATCTTTTTCTTTTCTTCTATAACCTTCTTCATCTCTTTCTCTACACCTAACATCAATGTCTAATAGTCCCTCTCTGCTAGAAGGAATATGATTTATAAATTATTACGAAAATATACTATTTAGGAAAGTACATAAAATCCATGGAATAAAATATACATATAATTTGACATGAATATTGAAAATACAAATGCATAACACCAACATATGCAAAGATGCTTTATTCAATGAAAGGTAACAAAAGTCACCAAACTCAACTAGAATTTGGTGTACATATTTGAGTTGATGTAATCATATCCTCCTTCTATCTCATAGTAGAGTTTTTTATGATTTTCATATCATGTCTTTCCTATCCACTTTTACCTATGGTTTTTACCCATGTGAGTTTTTACACACTTATTATATTATCACATCCCTATGTGGGAATCTATTCCACATTAATAAATATTGTATAAAAAATAATACATCAAGTGAGATACCATAAGTTAACTACCATTGGATTATTGTGCCTATGATGGAATTCATTAAGAAGCCTATAATGGATTCATATTTGACCATTAATCTATGAGATTGTTTATATATTGTTAAGAGGTTTGTATCCCACTGATGATGGAAGATAATGTATAAAAAAACAAAAAATATATCCAAATCCATACATATAATATTATAATATTTCATGGTACATATTCTATCAAAATTATCAATGAAGAGTAATATAGAGCCACCTCAAAATTTATCTAGAGAGAGGTTCTTAGGGCCAAGAGAAAACACTGCATTGAGTCTCCTTAGGAATATATTGCATTGCACTATTATAAATCTCATGATTGAATTCATTATTCACAAGGAAAAAATTGAATTCACAACACTAAGTTATTCTTTACCAAGGTCCCTATCTCATAGCTCCATGGTGGGATTTTAGCCTACAATGAAAGGACATGACAAAAGGTTTACCTATTAAACTTATTATTAATGTAGGTTCAATCATGTGTTCAACTCCCTACTCTAGAAAAGTTGTCATTAACACTACAAGGAAAAGACATTTTAGCGGAGGTTATAGAGGAGGTTTCTAGTGTTACAAAATTGGAAAAAATAGTCAAAAAAACCTTCGCTACAACATATGTTTTCAATA
>JASDQU010739082.1:118423-142787 GCA_032191745.1 Picea mariana
GAATATTTTTGTTGTTCCAAGGTATTCTTCTGCTCCAAAGTGCTCCCTGATATGTTTCTCTTCCAAATATGTCTCTTGTAAATTTGGAAAAATAATGAAAATATTGAATACCTTCTTAATATTAATTTTTTTTTATGAAAATGGTTTAGAGTGAATCGCCATACCCTTCAAATTCTCATATTATGAATAATACTGTGGTTCCAAAGTATTATGCTCCTCCACAATGTTCCTCTATATGTCTCTCTTTCAAGTCTCTGCCCTGCAAAATTTTGAAAAATAATGAAATAGTGAATATCTTTTTACTATTTAAATGACTTTATGAAATTGGATTCCCACTGTTTTTTTAATTGTTAAAAACAAATCACATTTTTCTAACTTTTTCGGCATGACGGTGTGTTTATGTAAGACACACTGATGCATCCATATTACATTACACATTGGTGCATCCATATTAATTGACGCAACTGTAACATATAATTTTTTTTATTAACAAAATCTTGAAACATGGCGTGGTTAATTTTTCAATGCACCAATGCTTATTATTAATATGTGTTTTTGGTTTATAAGTGCACCGAGATGATTTTAAATTTATTTGAACTTTTATTTTCACATAAAATAGTATATTCATCTCAAATTATATTTTAGGATGAATTCACATGACTTACAATACTTTTTTATACATTTTACGTTTTATGTCGCCTTATTCTTAAAAAATGATTTCAAAACTATATTCAAACTCATATTGTGGTATGGTCCTCGAAATTTATTTTAGATATGTACATGAAAATTTATTCCTAATTTTGTTGAAATGCGGGGAGAACACCTTATTATATGATCAAATGACCAATTTTTCAAATTCCATCCCATTCCATATTGCTCAAAGTCCATCGTGGAGTTCTCCCTTTCCATCTCCAGTAAGTTTAACTTATTTTGTTTATGTTTCGATTATCTCATTGAATTTTTTTTACCCATGTCAATCTAAATAAAATGTATCCAAACTTATAGGATCTTGATTCAGAATCAAGTTTAGATGCATAAAATATTCCAGTACCGATTCAAAAACATCAGAAGGTCTTATCAGGAACAAAATACCGCAAGTAGTTGGTAGATGAAAATGGGCAACCGCTTTACCCTACCAATTGTGACATTCAATCTTCCATCCACAATCTTGGGTCAGAGATGGTAATAATTGTTTGGTATAATGTAATTTGAACAAAAAAATTATTGCAATGTGCTTACTAATATCATCAATGTAATAATGTTCAATATTATTGAAATTAGGATTCTTCTGATGATGATCGACCTACCTACCATATTTTGTTTCACCCCACAAAAATTTCAACACGAGAGAAGGATGCAATGAGAGCACAACTCAGAGAGGAAGCGTACCAAGAATGGTTGAATCAACCACCTATTCAGATCCCACTACATCTAGATTCACCAATTAGGAATGAATACAACAATAGTAGTTCTTTAGAAGTTGACAATGGATATAATCGAAAGGAGGTTGGTATGGATTCTTACTTACGGGATATGACTTCCATGGAAACAATGTTTTTAGATGCATTATAGAATGATGAGCTAGGGGATGATGCTCATATCAATGATACCATTTTCGAAAGATAGAAATATGCTTCCACCACCCCTCTCTTTGGACCTAGTGCCCGGTTAAAGCCTACCCAGCTTGGGACAACAATGTTATTGTACAACGTGAAAGAAAAGTTTGGCATGTCCAACACATGTTTCTCGGCAATATTGAGGTAACTGACCAGCAAGTGCCTTATATTAATTTTGAGAAATCTTATCACACAATCACTATTAGAAATGGTTGCTTTTATAAATGTTAAATGACTAGCTTGTACATTTCTACTACCCACTAAGTGCAAGATATTGAAAGATAAGGTTCTTCCTAGTGATAATGTTTTGTTCGGTAGCTATGAAGAGGCAAAGAAGTTGTTGAAAATGTTGGGTGTTGAGTATATATCATATCATGCATGTCTGAATAATTGTATTCTATATAGAGGAGAATATGGAGACAAAGAGATATGTCTGAAATGTGGGCATGGCAGGTACCATAGATGAAACAAAAATGGTAAATTGCATGGTCCTCCTCATAAGATATTGAGTCACATTCCTATAATCCCAAGGATTCAAAATCTATTTCATTGCAAAGAATTAGCTATGTTGCAAGGGTGGAATTCCTCGCACAAAAGTGAGTCAGGAGTTATGCAAATCCCAACAGATTCAATAGCCATGAAGCATATAGAGGATATATGGCCAGAAAAATTCAAGGATGAAGTATGAAGTCTACGACTCAGCATAGCAATGTATGGAATGAACCCATATTCCCTCCAAAACACCAATTATTATGTTTGGCCTGTAGTAGTGATCAATAATAGCAACCCCCCATGGTTGTCTGTGAAGAATGAACATCTTATGTTGGCTCTTATATTTTCTAGTAGAAGACAAGTGAAGAATATGGATGTCTACCTACAACCATTGGTATATGAATTGAAGGAATTATGGGAAGGGATACATGTATAGGATGTATCAAGACCCATCACAATAGAGAGGAGTTTTAAGTTGTATGACATATGTGCTTACACCACACATGATTATCTAGGCTTAAGAGTTTTCTTTGGTAATTAACATGTTTATTGATTTGTTTATATACATAACAATATTTATCTACATATTTAATTATATATGATTGACATTCTATTCTAACATCAACATGCTATGTATACAATAATTTCACAGGTCTTGTAACTAAAGGCTATCATGGATGTAAATGTTGTGGATCTTCTCTGAAGGATAGGTGGTCCAAGAACCTATGAAATCCAGTGTACGACTTCTCGAGGGTATTCCTCCTAGAAGAACACCCTTATAGAAGAGAACATCCTCTTTCAATGGTAAACAAGAGAGAACCAAAAGGTCTACAATAATGATTTAGATTTTAAACTTGTACAAAATTTTACTGCAAACATATTTTCAGTAAAAGAACAAAAAAGATACAATGGAAAATACACACATTCACAGAGAGTTTTCCCCTAGAAACCCAAACCGAGAAAACCAACATATTCTATATTCATTCATATCATACATTATTTACAATATAATATACATATAGGAGCCAAGGGCATCCAAAACCCTAACCCAATGACATGGATTAATCAACAACCCTAATTCCTTAACCGAAAATAGAAAACCATCAGAAAAAAACCTTGTGCTGAAAAACTGCCCAACAATGGACATGAAAATCGAGGCAACAACAAAAACGAGGAAAAAGGGGACATGTTTCTCAAGGAAAAAAAAATCTTGGGGGAATTTCCCCTGAACCCCCGTGCAGAGGGCTATCACCCCCCAAAAACCCCATATGGGGGGAGCTGGCAGCCCCCATAGGCACCCAACTTTCTCCCACTTGTTTTTTTTCTTTTCATATATGGGGTTACATGGTTACATAGCCAACAATCCAGGGACGCAATGCCCATAGATCCTCTACACCAAGAAAATTTCTCAGTGTTCACAGATTTTGTTAATGAATCTGCAACATTATTCAAAGTGTCCACATTCATCAACAACACTTTCTTTTCTTCAACCATGTCTCTCACAAAGTGATATTTAACATAAATATGTTTTATCTTTGAATGATAATTCAGGTTCTTCGCCAGAAAAATTGCACTCTCACTATCACAATCTATCCTTACATCTTGTTGTACCAACCCAATACCTGAACACATTCTTTGTAACCATATTGCTTCCTTGCTTGCATGAGTGGCTACCATGTATTCAACTTTTGTATTTGAATGTGCGACTACAGACTGTCTTTTTCTCATCCAAATGATTGCTCCTCCAAATAGGTTAAACACATACCCACTTGTAGATATCCTATGATTCAAATATCCAAATCAGTTTGAATCCACAAAGCCATGTATGTCCAACACTTTTTCCAATCATGGTCTTCCTTGGTAGCACAATCCATAGCTATCAGTGCCACGCAAATACCTGAAAACTCTTTTTACCGTTGTCCAATGATCCTTCTCAGGTTTTGGTATATACCTGCTCAAAACTCCCACTACATGTGCAATGTTCGGTCTAGTATAGACCATTTCATACATCAAACTTTCAATTGCACTCCCATATGGAAAAAGAGATATGTCCCCCTCTTCTACCCATGTCTTGGGAAACTGATCCACAGATAACTTTACACCAACAAGAATAGGGACCCTGACTGATTTACATTCTTACATATTAAACCTATGTAATATTGTCTCCAAATATTTTCTCTGATTTAACTAGAGTTTCTTGTTTTTCCGATCTCTTTTAATTTCCATGCCCAAAATGAACTTTGTAGCACAAAGATCCTTCATGTCAAATTTAGAGGACAATTGATTTTTCACATCATGGATAATATCTTTGTTGTTTCCTATCAACAACATGTCATCCACATACAATACCAAATAAATCAAATGATCACCAATTAATTTAAAATACACATAGTGATCTTCTTTTCTTCTTGTGAAGCCAAGCCCTAGCATATAAGTATCAAATTTTTGATACCACATCCTTGGTGATTGTTTTAAACCATACAGGGACTTTTTCATCTTTCATACCAGCTCCTTATTTCCCTTCACAACAAAACCTTTTGGCTACTTCATATAGATTTATTCTTCCACATCCCCATGTAGGAATGTTGTCTTCACATCCATTTGTTCTACTTCAAAATCAAATGCAACAGCAATAGATAACATAAATCTAATAGAAGTTAACTTGGCAAAAGGAGAAAAAATCTCACCAAAAACAATTCCCTCAACCTGGGAATAACCCTTTTTCTACGAACCAAGCTTTGTATTTCTCCACTTTTCCTTCTGCATTCAACTTCCTTTTAAATACCCATTTGCTACCAATGAGATTTCTTCAAGTCGACAACTCCACTAGATCCCAAGCCTCATTTTTATCCAAGGCTTCCATTTCTTCATCCATGACCCTTTTCTAGAGTTTTCCATCCTTTGAATCCACTTCCTCCCTAATATTTGTAGGATCATCATCAATAATAGACAAAGAAAAATTTGAATGGAAATCAGCTGGAATATACCTTTTTGGTTTCCTTCTTTCCCAAACTGATCTCCTCTATACTGGAGTGTGAGGATCTTCTTCTTATGATTTATGTTCTTTTGTAGAGTTTGATTCAACATCCTTTAAATCAAACTCTATTTTCTCTGGTTCTTCCTTACTTGGTAGGAAATCCTATTTGAAAACATCTTTTATTTCTCTAAATACCACATCTCAACTATACATAACCTTCTTAGTTTATAGGTTCCAAAGATTATAACCTTTAATACCATCTGTATACCCAATAAATATACACTTTTCAACCTTCTTATCTATCTTACTCTTGTTTTCCTTTGGAACATGAACATAGGCCTCACAACCAAATACCTTGAGATGTGTAAGGGAAGGTTTCTTACCATTCCATACCTCTTGTCAAGTCTTTTCATCTAGTGTTGACAAGGGTGATCTATTGACTAGGTAACATGAAGAACCCACTGCCTCTACCTAGAATTATTTCCTTAATCTGACACCACTTAGCATGCACCTTTATTTTTCCATTAGCATCATGTTCATACTTTCTTCAACTCCATTATGTTGAGGTGTATATGGAGTAGTCTTTTGCCTTACTATACCAAACATCTTATAGAATTCTTAAAATTCATTCTCACATAACTCTCCACCATTATCTGTCCTGAGCACCTTAATTATTTTCTTTGTTTGATTCTCAACAAGATCCTTAAACTCTTTAAACCTGTCAAAGACTTCATATTTCTTCCTAAGGAAATATATCCAAGTATTCCTTGAGAAGTCATCTATAAATGAGACATAGTACATAGATTTTCCCAATGATGAAACTGACACAGGTCCAAACACATCACTGTGAACTAGGTGTAAAATTCATTTTTCCCTCATTACACCAGAGGGAAATCTTACCCGATTATGCTTCTTATATACACAATGTTCATAGAAATCAAAATCCAGAGAGAAGTTAGACATACCTTCAACCATACCTTTATCGTGTAGTAGTTGAAGACCCTTCTCTATGATATGCCCCACTCTTTGATGCCACAACATAACTTTTTCTCCAGAGACTATAGGAGTTCCTTATTCTTCAACTCCAATATTAGGAACAATGGAAATATTACACCCATCACTAATAGTGCTTCCTTGCAGATTATACAGAGTTCCAAACTGAACTCCCTTTAGCAACAACATTGCTCCTCAAACCATCCTACAAGTTTCCTTTTCAAATATTGTTTTTACCCCTGCATCGTCCATTTTTCTTACAAAAATCAAATTTATGGCCAATCATGGGATGTGAAGAACACTAAGTAGTGTTCTAATCCTTCCATCTATGAGCCTTAGCTTGAGTTTTCCTTGTCATATGATTCTGGTTGTCGAAGTATCACCTAGGAAAAAATAACCTCCATCATAACTTTCATATTCACAGAACCACTCCTTGTGGTGAGCCATATGAAAGGATGCACCTAAGTCAACCAACCATGCCTCATAATTTCCATGTGTGCTTGAAGAAGCCAAGTACACATCCCCTCCTTCTTCCTTGGAGGTATTTTTTTCTATAAAAGGAGCTTCTTCAAATCCCTCCGTTTTCTCAACTTTGGATCTACACTAATTCTTGTAGTGCCATTCTTTTCCACATCTCCAACATACCTTTACAAAATTTCTGGGAGATTTAGATCTCCCACTTGAGGACTTAGATCTATTTCTTTCATGGGAGCTTCTTCTTGAAAATAACGCATTTGTTCTCTATTCTTCAATGTTTTTTCATCTCATCTCCTCCGACAACAAGGATGAGACCACTTCATCAAACTTTAATGCATTTGTATTACTACCTATGGCCAAAACCAGACTATCCCATGAGTATGGTAAAGAGCACAATAAAATGATACACTTATCTTCATCTGAAATTTTAATCTCAACAAATACTAACTCACTTACCACAGTATTGAAGGCATTCAAATGCACTGCCACCGAGTCTCCATCTCTCATCCTCAAGTTATACAACTTATTTCTCAGGAATAGTTTATTTACTAGGGACTTAAGCTGATACAACTTCCCTAACTTATCCCATAAATCCTTGGTTGTAGCTTCCTCTAACACATTCAATAACATTGAATCTGAGAGACACAGTCGGATTGTTCTCTTCGCCTTCCGATCCAACTTTTTCCAGTCATCTGTAGAAATTCTTGTAGGTGAAGTACCTGGATCCACCATGATCCACTGATCTCTTTGCACCAAAATATCTTCCATATTAATCTTCCACGGCTCAAAACTCTTCCCATTAAACTTATCGATCTCCATTTTCGAATTGCTCGCCATTTCTCTTCACCTAAATAATCAATACCACAGATCTCCCACTATGACAAGGATTATCATAGTTCTGAGCCAAACCCTTGACCACAAAAGCATCCCCCTAAATCCAATAATTTCTCCAATACCAAATGTAGATTTTAACCTTGTACAATATTTCACTGCAAACATATTTTCAATAAAAGAACAAAAAAGATACAATGGTAAATACACACATTACACAAATACTTTTCCCTTGGAAACCCAAACCGAGAAAAACAACATTATTTTATATTCATTCATATCATAAATTGTTTACAATATACACATAGGAGCCAGTGGGATCCAAAACCATAACCCAATGACCTGGATTAGTCAACAACCCTAATTCCGTAGCCGGGAATAGAAAACCATCAGCAAAAAAACATGTGTCAAAAAACTTTCCAACAATGGACACAAAAAACGAGGAAAAAAAGGTGACACATTTCCAGAGGTAAAAACATTTTTCTCGGTGGTGCGACCCCCCCTCAAACGCCCCGGCATTCTTGGCGCAGCGTAGCAAACATTAATGCTAATCCTGCAAAGATTATAACACATACCCAAGAAATGACACCAAGAGAGTGGCTTAGAGCATATGAGAGAGAGAAGAAGAAGGAGAAGGAGATTACAAAAATGTTCGATTCAAATGGGGAGCCTATATTCGATGATCCAGAATTATTTGACACCTATGTTTAGAAATTTCCCATTGGGATGAAAAGGAAATCTATATTTTATGAGCTCCCATATTAGGAGCATCTTAATATTTCCCACTTACTAGATCCCATGCATATATTTAAAAATGTTTCATCTTCTTTATGGAGGAAAATATCATTGAAAGAAAGTGACACATTGTCTATGAGGAGAGATATTATTTCTTCAAAAACTAAAAATAAACATTGGCCAAGACAAGAAATTAGAGGAGAGGTCGGTCCCTATTGGTCTTTCAAATAAGGTGATGTCCCATGGATTTTGAAGAAAGAAGATCTTTCTTTGGAAAAAAAATTTATGTTCGATATGAAGGTGCCTTATTTATATAGGTATTCCCTATGACGTTGCTTCACTGTGCTTCAATACCATTTGTCGGGTTTGAAATCACATGACTATTTGAACCTTCTAAAGGTATGACATATGTCAAAAATATGATTTTATTATTTGTAATTTTTATTTTTATGCCATGGGATAAAACAAAATTAATTTCTTATGTGTTTACTTTGTAGTGCCATTATCCTCTGCTCGTGTGTGGGTGTGTGAACCATGAATTCCTCCATGACCTAAGGTGCACCATATCTAAATTATCTACATTTGTACATTGGATCACATCAAATGAGATTCATATGGATAGCATTCCACGATGGCGTCAAGAGATAGTTGAGATTGTTTGTATGTTTGAGAAGGAACTATCACCGAGTTCCATGGACTTGTAGGTTCATCTTCTAATTCACCTAGTAGATGAGGTTGAATTAGTCGGGGTGGTCTCTTGTCGTTGGATGTTTTTTTTAGAAAGGTACATGAAGAAATTGAAAGGATTTGTTCGTCAAAGGGAAAAACTTGAGGGGTTTATGGCAGAGTGGTACATATCATATGAGTATTTCTATTATGATAGTGATTACATCAAGTAGATCGAAAACACACCAGGTGCATTGATTTGGGACGTCGGAAGGGATGAAGACAAAAGAGAAGGGGATCTTCTCCAAACGAATTAAAAAAGGTGCTTGATAAAGAGTAAGTGACTTATCGTTTGTCAAATTTCTAAACAATAACTATTCACATTAAAATTCATAATGTATATTTTCATGATCTCATATGTACTATATGTTGGTTTGATTTCATGAATACATTAGTGAATTCAGAAATTGATGCCATCAAGAAATTCATTCTTTACAATTCAGAGGCAGCACAACCATGGGTTGCATTATACGAACAAAAGAGGAGGAAATGGGAAAGTGACAGGAAATAATTTAGATGTTTGAATGGTAGAAGCATGCCTTATCCTAATCATTTAAAAGAAAATATGCTAATGATATTCCCCAACACATAGAAAAATTTAAGGGCGAAATTTCGTCCATGGGAAAAATCTAGCCCCCTTCAAATTTTGGTCGGGTGAATTTTATATATTAAAAAAAAAAACCATATTAATCCCAATTCGCCCCCCCTTTATTTTTAAAACAACATCAATTATATATTTAGCCCCAAAATGTCAGTCGAAATTTAAATATTAATTACATTTTCTCCTTGAAAAAATGGCGGTCATCCTCCCTTTCGCCCGATTTATGGGAGTAGCCATTGATATTCAAGGGTTTTCTCCCACAGTTTTATATTTTTCACTGGGAGAAGGACCATGATTCATATATATTTGGGAATGGCCATTGGCCTTATGGTTTGGTCTCCTACCGATTTGGATTTTTTACAGAGGATGCCCTCGATTTCAAGTTTTTACATGAATTCAGTCGTGGGTTTCGTAATATTTTTCCCCAATTTGATGGTGATTCACAATATTAATAAATCCAAGTGGTTTTCCTTGAAATATTCAGCCACGCCTATCTTGAAATATTCAAATGTCAAGTTCCAACTCAAAATTATATTGTCAAAATTTGCAAATTATAGGAGGATAAAGCGTTGAGTTCTTGCCATCTTCCCGGTCGCTCTGTGTCAACATTTTTGGTTGCCATTCTAACCCCTGCAACACCTTGTTATCGGGTAAGTCATAAGTGGATTTTGAGCCCTCTCTACAACTTTTGAAATTTTTCATCACTTTGTAGGGATAATCTTAATATCTTATCATTTACGGGCTCACGGTTCTCTGCTCCGCTAGTAGCAGAGTTCTTTTGGGAATTCATTAAGTGAATGTGCTAGTAGGGATTATCTTGATCAGTGATAGAGCCCACCCAGTCTCTAGAATAGCATAGGATTAAGGTCATGACGAGTGATTTTTTGGGTTAGTGATTGGAGTAGATCAGTAGTTATGTGTTTAATTTTTTGAGCTTACCCACAATTTGGATAAATTACCTGGGCATTTTTAAATCAGTCTCAGAAGTTGGTGTTGAAACACACTGTTTCAACACGGTGTTTCAACATTGTTTTCCCAATGATCATTGCTTGTGTGTTTCCATGCATAAGTTTCATCCTAATAAGTGATAGAGCCCACCCAACCTCTAGGATATTAGAGGCTTCAGGTCATGGTGAGTGATTTTTTGGGTTAGTGATTGGAGTAGATCAATAGTTTTTTTTTTAGTTTTTGAGCTTATCCATAGTTTGGATAAATAGGGAATATTTAAATCATTCTCACAAGCTGGTGCTGAAACACGGTGTTTCAGCACCGTTTTCCTAATGCTCATTGCTTGTTTGTTTCCATGCACAACTTTATATTGTCATCCTGATCATTGATAGATCCCACCCATCCTCTAGGATAACAAAGGCTTCAGGTCATTAAGAGTGATTTTTTGGGTTAGTGATTGGAGTAGATCAAACGTTACTAGTTTTGTGTTTAAGTTTTTGAGCTTACCCACAAACTACAGTTTGAATAAATTACCTGGGAATTTTTTAATCATTCTCACAAGATGGTGATGAAACATAGTGTTTCAACACCATGTTTCCCATTGCTCATTTCTTGTGTGTTTCCATGCACAAGTGTAGTTCTATAGACTATGTTTAAATTTTTGAGCTTACCCATAGTTTGGATAAATTACTTGGGCATTTTTAAATCATTCTCACAAGATGGTGCTTAAACATGATTTTTTAGCACCATGTTTCCCAAATACCCATGTTTGTGTGTTTCCACACACAAGTGACAGAGAACCCAGGTCCCACCGATCATACTAGATTTCCAAGCAAGAATATAATCCAAAGAAAAAGTCATGCAATTCTTCCCACAGAGTTACAATTTCACATTCCTAAATTCATTTTAATAGAGAAAATTCCATTCAAATGCATGCATATACTTCTGTGGATATTGCAGTATCAATACCATGTCACACATCGAGATAAACATAGTTATAGATAGTTTTAGATATATGTGGCATGCCTAGAGTGAGTTTGTGCCGAACAATGAGCAAGAATGAAAATTCTAATCTATGAATTTCTACAAATACTTCATATGCATCCTCATACAATATTCTAAGTTGTTGGTATTATAATTTCATACAAAATTTCCTCAAGGCTCAAACCATTTCGATAGCCTATATCATATTGTACAATTTATTGCTTACTATGTAGTATTCTAATAACAAAAAAATAGTGAAAGATAGTTATCCATATGGCCATTTTTCACCATGAAAATCAATTAACCAAAATTTTCCACAGTCCACTCTAGGTTTTTCCTAACTGACCATACATTACTATTTCAACCAAATTATAACCAAACACATACGAACCCAGGTCCCAAACCAACCTTACTAAATCTACTCTCATTGTTGTTCTAGATTTAGTAATTTCCAATTCAGTTAAGTTTTCTATCAGTCGAGATTTCAGTTATGTTCAGTTACACAAATGCATGAGTTATTCTTACTACTTAGAGAAGGGCTCTAGTCTCTAGAGGCTAGGTAGTTAGTGTGCATGCATGAGGAGCTGAGTGAGGGTGCAAAGTTTAAGGAGGAGTGTACATGCATACATGCCACAACCATTCTCTAATTGCAACGTATTAACTCATGAACTGTTATCCATTTGATTAGGCATCAGGATTAGGATTTGAGGATGCTTCAAACTTATTGCATGTTTCTAGTTTATTGTTTTCATATATGCAAGTTTGTTGTTCATATTATCATTAATATGTGTTTGTAGGTGAATGTACTGTATAACTATTATTTGTAGATGAATGTACAAATCATCATCATTGTTTGACATGACATAATAGGAAAACTTTAAACATGGAACAAATAGCAACATCTCATCACTCATATCATATGACATACAAAGGTCCCAACAAAAAATAATGGACCGTCGTACTCTATAATAGTGTAATACATCAAAGATCTGAGATAAACCCAAGCAAAAACATGTGGTAAAATCCACATGCAAAATGTCTGACAATAGGGACCTTCCAATATAATATATGTATTTGTATCTAAGACTGAATGTATCCATATAGTTTCTCATGAGTCATGGAACACACTTCTATAAAAAACAAATTATCAACCTAAAACCAACCTATCATAGGAAAAATAGTTTTTAAAAATGGATTTTTATTGATGTGGCATTATTTTGAGCCAATAATAATATGCAAGATGAAAATGACTTGTTGAATGCTGAAGTGATTTCTTTTTAGACAAGTATTGTTTGTTTTGTAACTTGTTGAGAATAATTGAGTTCTTGAAATTGTTATATCTCTTGCATTTGTGTTGACTTGCCAAATGAATGACTAATTTTATATTATTTTTCTCATGTAGGTTTCACTTTTTGTTTCTAGATCGATTTGAAATTCTAATTGAGAAAATTTCCATGAGATGTCAAACAATGATCATGGAAAGAAAACATCAAAGCAAAGGGATGTATTTTCATACTTTCAAAAGCCTCAATCCAAGAACCCACATTTTCTTCATGAATCAAGCTCTTTTGAGAAACCCGTCAATGAAAGAGATGTCAACTCTTTTGAGAATGCATCTAATATTCATATAATAGATGATGAAATAGGTTCCTCTAGTGATCAAATTGAGATGGTTTCACCAGAAATTGAAAATAACAATGTTGAAGGTTTTTCCTTGGAAGGAAACACAAACCATTCACAATCATGGAAAAGGAAAAAAGGTCAATGGGACATAGGGAGTCAATTCCAATCGAAATGGGTCTCAAAATTTCCATTTATTGAACCAATACCTCCAACAAATGAGAAAGAGGATTCACGATAAGTTAGATGCATTATATGTAGTTGGAAACTTGGAAAGACAATAAACTTGCAGATGAAGTTAGATACAATAGAGAAGCATGTAGGAAAGGTGTATGATAAGGAAATTATAAATGGTGAGGATAAATCTATTATAAGATGGAAATCTTCTGAGGAATGTCAACATGTCAAATATGAAGATGAATATAATAAATACTTAATCAATAAGAGAAAACTCAAGGCAAGTGGAGGAACCATTAAATATTTATTTGGAAAGACAATGGAAATAAATTTGTTATCCAAGACGATTCAATTAAGCACTGTATTTCACATCTTATCTAGAGGTCGTCCTATAAAAATTTTTCCAGATTACAAGAAATTTATATCTTTTATTGAAGTGTCGAATTTTCCATATTCTCATTGGTTAGTAATGAGTGGTTGGGAATGGGAAAAATATCTAGCTCAAGTAGAAAAGGATGATTTGAAAGAGAATATTGAAAATGCTAAGTTTTTTTCATTGTCTTTGGATTAAGTTACAACTATTGATAATACTTCTTGGATCTGCATGAGAATTTATATGGTTAATGATCATGTTAGGCATTCATATTTACTTGGGATTCATAAAATGAGGGAGAATTCTACAACTCAAAATATTTATGAACTTGTCATCAAGACTTTGAATAAAATTGGTGGTATGGATCATTTAGTGATTGCAAAAAATTCGGTATGTGTCAGAGCAGATGGAGCAGCATTCATGCAAGGGAAAAGGAATGGCCTTTGTGTCAAAATAAAACTATCAGCTTCACCATTTATTATTAGTATTCATTGTATGGCTCATAAAATGAATCTTTCATTTAAAATAGTAGGCAAGTTTCCACTGGTTTCAAAAGTTGAAGATCATGTACGTGAAACTCATGCATACTTTTTTCGTAGTCCCAAGTGATTTAAAGAGTTTCAAAAATTTGTTAAGGGTGTTACAGATGGGAAAAAACTACTAAAAGATGTTGATAAAAGGTGGATCTCATTGAATGGACCATCTCAAAGACTATTTAATGAGTACCAATCCTTAGTAGAGGTGATTTATGAACATTGCTTCAGTGTAGACAAAGCTCAAAATCTTCTCTTTCGATTAAATGATATAGAGACATTATTAACATTGGTTGGAATTCTTCCTATGATTTATGAAATGAATGTCCTTATGAAAATGTATCGGATTCAAACAATGTATATTGCAGAATACATACATATAAGAACATTAGCATGTCTTCAATTGGATAATTTGTATACAATGTCAGAGTCTTTCATAGGTCCAGCGTTTAAAGATTGGACTACTATTATCGATATAGAAAACATTGAAAATTATTGAAGTTTGATGGAAAAGGAATACTATGTATGGCAATGCATGGGTATATGGTTCCATTTCATTATTTTAGTAATATGGTAAGAATCACTGAATATTTCTATGTGTCAAGAGACCAATTCAACAATGTTGTGATTTCAGTGAAGCGCAACTTGACAGAAATTGCAAAATCACTAGCATCAGAGATAAGGAAATGATTTCCTCGGGATGAATTATTGGAGGCCATGTATGTGGTATACCCTCAATAATGGAACCCTGAACACAATAAAGATTCTAAAAGAGTTTACTTTTATGAAAAATTAAAAAATTTAGTGCACCAATTTGGCAAGAATCACAATGTACAAGGATAATAGATTGAAGGTATATTATATTCATCAAAGTTGTATCAAAAAGCCAATCTCTTTGGTCAAACAATGTTAGCTCAATATTGTGGTTTGGAGAAACCTCTAGAACATGGTGCAATAACAAGATTATGGACTAAATTAGGTGAAAGACAATAACTAGAAGAAAACATGTTAGAATATTTCAAATTAGCAGATTTATGTCAAACTATGATTTTGGGATCGGTGGAGGATGAGATAATGTTTAGTGCACTATCATTATTTAAGTCAAAGTTGAAGAAAAATATTTATAAACATATGGATACATGTTTAATATTATATGTAACAAAGTATGACATAAACAATTTTCCATTCGATAGATCACTAACTCTTTGGTGATCAAATTGTGATAGAAGGGGAGAATAAAACACAAAAAAATCCTCTAATGGAATCGATATGGAAGATAATCTTTTGGATTCTCATAATAATAGTTCATATATAGAGTTTCTTGTTCAAAATATAGAAAATGAGGGTCGACATGTTGATGTGAACTAGGATATTAATATACCCCAAGATGGTATCTAAACTAATATACAAGAGGGGACTCGTATTTTGACTTACATGTTCCATTGATGATTGGTGTTGTAGAAATAATGAATGGAATGACACATGTGATGTGATTCTTGTTAGTTTATTGAATTAATTGTTCCTCTATTTTTGGAGTACGTTGGAAAAAGGTAATTATTTATGGGAGCAAGATTACCATCTGTAAATTTGAGATTTCATTTAAGGTAAAAATAGGTTCTATATTTTGTATTAAATAGTGTAACATTGAAGCTACATTTATTTGATCCAAGCTATTTTAAGTTTGATGGTTTGATAGTTAACTAAGACATTCTCTGTTTCCTATCTGTTAAAGGAAATGAATGTGGCATTTTATGAAGTTGAGACCTATCTCTTCACATAGATAGTGTCCTAGTAATAGTATTAAAGGCTAAATAACTAGTTAACAAGGCTTTCACTAAGAAATAATGGGCTCATTCAAGAATCAAGCACATGAAACTTCTTGGATTTGTAACTTTGATATCTTGAAAAATTTTAATGGTTTGTTTGTTGTTTGCATTTGGACCATTTTTTCAACTTTGGAAGTTTGGCTTTGTTTTGATTAAAGATTATGTTAGTCCCTTGAATGCTTCTAGTTCTCATTGGATCCTTGAATGAAGCTTGAGCCCTTTGTAGTAGCTTTATTGGTTTATTTAGAATATATTGTGTTTATTTATATTCTCTTTGAGAAGACATGTTGGTATTCATAAAAGGAATGAGCCATGAGTTGCTATGCGAAGAGAAAAATGGTCTACGTCTTGGCCTACTAGATTCCTACGTAGCCATCGTAGGACATCTATTTCCAATGAGACCAACATTCCTCTAATTCATTTATAATTTTAATGTCATGAATAAAAAAAAATTACATGTAGCCTCTCAATAATTTTTTTATGAAATGATTTGTAATCTAGTCTGGTTATTTCAAAGGAAATCAAGCACAATATATGCATAAACATTGAGTCTTATGACACTAATTCATATTCAATCACCTAAAATAATAAATACCTCTTAAACTCTGATCATTATTGAGACTGTTATAGATTTCCTTCTCACTGAACAATTCTAAATCTAATTGTTGAATTGATCCTTCACCACTAAACCACTCCTTGCAGAAAAGAAACCACTAAGATGAAATGAATTAAAATATCTATATTACTTTTGCAAGAAGTTAAATCCTCTCAAAACATATACTCTATGATTTCATAAATAAAATTTGCACTTCAAATAAATTGTAACTTCATTAAATAATAAATCCATAATCACACCTCCATCTAGATATGGCTCAACAATAAACAATAGAGAACTTAATCTATGATATCATTCAGTGATATGGTTGATATGTAATAGCAATTCTAATCATCAAGTGACAAGGACTAACTAAACCATTCAGGAAATATTACACTTTTAAGATAAGAAACTGTTACAACAACAATTGCAATCTATTCAGCAACATCAATCCAAAAATAATTACTGCTTCAACAACATTAATCATACAAACTGTAGGCAAAGGTTAAGTTGTTTATTTATCGTGTGACATGCACAGGGAGAGAAAAATAACAATCGATTGAGGCGAGCTCTGTGTGGAGGTGGGCCCTTTCCTCCAAACAGAGCTACCTATAAAAAAAACTAAAAAGAATTAATCACTAACATAAATTCAGCTAAACATTGCCACTTCTTATTAAGAGATTAAATTTCAAGATACAATGTTAATTCACCAGTGCTCAATGGAAAAAAAAAAGGACTAGCTCCCTAATGTAAACACTTTGTACATATTTTAAACCATGTCATGTTCTCAGAATAGAATGAAACTACCAGTAGTTTGAACAGTCTTGAGAACATTTTGATTCTCAAGTTGTTCATAACTTCTTAAAATAGATATTGTTAAGATTACAATAAAAAAAATTAGCAACTTAGAAATCAGTGCTCCAATTGTTATCCAATTATGTGGAAAGATGCACGATTCCCTAGATAAGTTGTGCTAATTCCAGTCTCCATAAGATCTCCCTATGCCAAATGGATATGTTAGATCCATAATGAGATTCAATCGGTGGTGTCATAGTCTTCTTCATGCATGTTTTAGTCAGGTGTTTTAGCATGGTGTTTCAGCACCAATTGGTAGCATATCTAGCTCCCCCCAATTGCACCATTGCATGTCCCCATGAAACTTCACTCACTCAGAATCAGAGTCCAAATTAGGGCATGAACTTTTCCAATGAAAATTAGAAATATTGTAGGATGATGCAACATTAACTTCTAAATTCATGTAGTCCCTAGAATAAATCACTTCTTCCCAACATTTCCTTTCAGTCTTCTTAGTCAATCTATACTTATGTTGATACTTCTTTGTTGGCATACAAATAACATGGAAATGAAATTTCATCCCCAATCATTGTGGACCACAAGTTTGAATGAAATCAATATAGCTAGGAACCCAAGATAGGAACATTAGTAATTTAATTAGGAGGTTCATTAGCGCATATATTTTGAGATGTAACAAAGATTAGTTATTCATTAGGACATAGCCTCGGTTCTTTCTCTGTGAATTAGGGATTTCATTAGTAGTTTAATTAGGAAGCACATCAGCCTCATTGGCTCTCTGTTCAAAAGATTAGTTATTCATGAGTCAATAGCACATCTGTTCTTTCTCTTTATTAGGGAAAAAGCATCCTGGGAAGAGAGGAAGAGACACCAAGGGCTCCATAACATAATGAACAAGGAATAAACATCAGGTTATCTCAAGATAAATAGATTCTTTTTCGTTGATATGATAGGATTTCTCGTGGAGCCTCAAAATAATCTATTTTAGGGGCGGTTTGATAGCTTCAACTCCCCTTACTTATCTGAGCATTGTTGGTTAGCGGAGTTTATTGGGTCTACTCTAAGAATCAATATTTAAGGCCAGGTTATTGCTGGATAAATTACCAAGCCATATGAAGATTCATACGATAGAATTGACCGGTTACTATAATGCCAGCTTTAAAGGCTCAAATTCCCAGGTACAGTGCCATGCTCATTAAGTCAAAATTACCAGCGTATAAATGCCAGCTTATTACGGGAAGAGGTGTAGAGCATATGTAACATTGTCATGATTGTAGGGATCATTGGTCCTCAAGTCCAGAGAGGATGGTTCCCATCTAAATATACTACCTTCCAGTGCAAACAGTTTCTAATCATTAATTTTTTTAACACAATAATCTATGACAAACCTTTGAAGGTATGTCACTTTTGTAGTCCTGTAAGATGAAGAGAGTAGATGTCGATGTATATTAAAAATAGTAACAAGATTACGGGGTTCACCCCTAATCCATAATGTTGCTTCTCCTTTATTCTTCTGGATTGTGTGGAAGGAATTCCACCATTTTTCCTAATTGTTCACAAAATAAGTGAAGGCTCTCAACTACACATCTCCTACATAGGAACCAATATTAAATTTTATATCCAATAGACATTCATGTTCATACAAATAAATCCCACACAAGAAATGTTTATCTGAGAAATCACTTTGAGAGAATGTTTCTAAAAACTTAGAGGCACTAGTCATTTATAAGGCCTTCCTTCCTTAATAGCTTTAAGCTTAAAAAGAGTTAATTTTTCATGAAGGAAGACTAGGTATGAGGGAGAAGAGCTTCTACATCTCAACAACTCTTATGCTAAAAAATACATTTGATTTTTATCTTGTTGCAGACGCTAGAACTTAGCTTGCAACTTCTTCAACTCTCCCAATTCCTTCTGCATTTCTTCCCATTTAAATTTCTAAGACATCGAAAATTTAGTGTATTTCTCCCTGAGGTCTTGTATTTCTTTTATGTGTGTTGGCATAGGAATCATTCCTTCTCCAAACATGGCAACATGTTGCCTCCATTTATCAATATCTGCCAACAAAAATATAGTATTATCTTTTGTGTCATGATGGTCAACTTCTTGTTCATCCTCATCGCTGATTTCCAGAGGAATTTGACCTTTTGTCACTGGTTCTTGTGTAACAGTGACTTTATCTAGTTGTGGTAATTCCTCTTCCTCAACCATTGGTTCTTGTGTGATAGTGGATTATTTCGTGGCCTCATTAGATTGTTGATTTAAATTAGGTACCATTAGTTCTTGTGTAGTAGTGGTACTCTCTATATGGGTTAGTTCAATAGTATTAGCCATCACTGGTTCTTGTGTTACAGTGAAAAATTCATGTGTATACTTATTATAATTTGTATTTAAATCAAGTACCACTAGTTCTTGTGTTACAGTGGCATTCTTAGGTGTTTCAGTAGTCTACTTTTCTTCTTCTTTAGCCACTAGTTCTTGTATGGCAGTGTATTTCTTTCTCTGTTCTTCCTCAACCAGATCTTCATGTCTTCTTATTAGTCCCAAAGTTGAGGGCTCAAGAAGGGTCACCTCATACCCAACCATTATATAAATATCCCCACACTCAGGACACAGATATTCCTTAAATGTTTCTTGTGTTTCAGCCTCCTTTAATGGCATAGTCTATCCTCCTAAAAGATGGGTTGCTTGCACTAATAAATCCAGATCATGAGGCAGAGGAATTGGGGCTCCCTTTTCTTATTTTAGAATTTCCAATTTCCCCATAAGCCTCTGAACTTGTCTTTTCAATTGATCATTCTAAAATAACAGGGCATGAATCTGACTTTTACCTCTTTCAACAACAGGTTCTTGTGTTTCAACAACTCTTTGATTTGGGCTCAGGTTGTCAACTAGTTCTTGTGTTACAACGACAACTTCTTGTTGTTTTTCATCACCCATTGGTTCTTGTGTAATAGTGGGTGAAAGAGGACACATCACACGAATCTCAATTTATGCCATTTTCAGTTTAGTTGCTTATGGTGTGACAACAACCCTGGTTCTTCTCCTTGTACTTGGGAAAGTTGATGGAAATGTTGGAAATGACCTCTTCCTCCTTAATATCTTTGACACTATTAGGGGAGGTTTATCATAATAAAATTTCAACTTAATAATCAGGGGAAACATGGGAAGAAACATCATGCAAAGAAGATGATTCTTCCTGCAACTCAATTACATTCTCTCTTGGAATTACTATTTCAACCTCCTGAATCTGTTATGGTGGAATTTCTTCCCTTTCAGGTGACGATGACCTCTCCACACTTAATTCCTTCACTGTATCTCCAGAAGGAATATTTTTATCTAATCCTTCCCTCATTTCTTCCATGGGTTCTTCCACACTCAGTTATTTTTATGTATCCCCTCCTTCGTTTTGTGTTGGTTGATTCTCCTCTATCAACTGCTCATTTTCCTCTTCTATAATGGTAGGTTCTTTTTAAGGGTTTTGGTGTAGAGATTCCTCCATATTCACTCCAATATCTTCCATATGTACATCTTCGACAATCATAAATCCAGGGCTATCCCTCATTTCCACATCACCACTTTCCTGTCCTAGTTCTCCAACAACATTATCTTGTCCCAAATCTTCATTAATTCCTTCTCTTTCCCTGTTTGAAATAATCCTATCACTACTTCCTATCTCCTCTTATGATTCATTTCTATCATTTTCATCAACTTCTATTGCTCACGTGGCAATGAATTGATCTCATATTTGGATTTTTAGTTCCAATGCTCTCAACACTATTAATTTTATCAAACAGTGGTGTGTGACAAAACCTTGGGGAAAACAAGATTGTCTTACATAATATCCCATATTATGAAAAGATTCTAACAGATAATAATGAATATTTATCAATGAGCCATGACAAAGGTGTTTTAGTAGAACAAAATCATATGTGTAAACAATCTTGTAACTACCTTCACATCTAATATATTTCTTCAAGAAACAACAACCTGGTCCCGAGGTTGAAGTAAAGACCTTATTGTTGTGCCATGTTCTCTAGGATGCACTTTCTCTCCTTCCTCCAAGAAATTGGTCTTTTCATTAGGAATGACTATCCTTCGTCCAAACCATTTTCTGTCAATCCCAGGAATCCCCATAACAGAGGATATAATCGCCTTTGTTACACTAATATCCAAATCTCTAACATGTGAATGGGTTCCTGTTATATTTCGGGTGAATTCTAGGGAAATATCACTATCAAACCCATCCAATCGCTCGAAATATGCTACCCACCCTGCATCTTCAAATATTTTGTAGACTTCTCAGCACCGACGCAGGGTGTCAAGGGTTACTGGTTCATGACAGTCTGAAAATACTCCCATGCTGAATTTTCTTCTGTGCAATTAACTGTTACAGTATTGCAAAGGAGTTTCGGGTTCAAAATTCCCAACACAAACCTAGGAGCTTCAACATGCATGAGTGCACAAGAACAATGGAAGGATATTTGTTGGTATGTTTGGAAAGGTAGTGGTGATTCAAATTTTAAGTGAAAATTCAACCTGACAACCATGTTGATTGACCATTTATGGAGTTTGTTGGTTAATTTATTCATGGATGATGGGATACCCCCAAACTTGAACTGATTGTATTGGCCATATGCTGGTGATTTGGAAGGGCATGGAACAATCATTATTTCACAGTATCATGTCAAACACATGTCGGAGTGACCAGCCATACTTGTAGGTTGTAAACCATAGACACATACAAGCGAGCACTTACCGATGGCAAGAAAAATCTGAGGTGGTGATCACGTTCAACTGCCCAATCAATGTTATCAGTACCTTCCATTAATTATAATAGATACTTATTAATAACGACCACAGATGAAAATGGTGGAGTAAATATAACAAGTGAATATGATGGAATCAAAGGGATCGTAATCTTCTTCGTGCATGTTTCAACACGGTGTTTCAGCACCAACATATCTGCATTCATTCTTATTAATTCTGCATAGTCTTCTTTGTGCGTGAAATGTGTTTCATCCAAGTGTTTCAGCATGGTGTTTCAGCACCAACATATCTTCATATATGTACATCTTTGTGGTTTACATGTATGACTGTGTAATTACCCAAATTAGGACCAAGGAAACATCATCCTAGTTTACAAGTAAACTATGAATTAAGTTTTAACATAACACAATGTTGAATGAATAATGAATTGTACCTAGTCTCGGATTGATGTTCTCATAGGAAATGTAAACAATAGGGATGAATTAATACAAGAGAATGAGATGAAAATGGCATGCAAATGATAAGGGAAAACGGGCAATTTTATCACCCAACAACGTTTCACTTGAGTAGATTAACATAGTCTTGTTCGTGCATTTTTCAGCGCCAGCATATCTACATTCATTGAACATTCTTATTAATTATGCATAGTCTTCTTCATGCGTGCAACATGTTTCAACACCAACATATCTACATTCATTATTATTAATTCTATATAGTCTTCTTCGTGCGTGCAACGTGTTTCAGCTTGAGCTAGGTGTTTCAGCACAGTGTTTCAACACCAACATATTTTCATATATGTACATCTTCGTGGTTTATAGGTATGACTATGTAATTACCCAAATTAGGACTAAGGAAACATCATATTAGTTTATAAGTAAACTATGAATTAATTTTTAACATAACACAATGTTGAATGAATAATGAATTGTACCTGCTCCAAGATTGATGTTCTTATATGAAATGTAAACAATAAGGATGAATTAATACAAGAGAATGAGATGAAAATGACATTGAAATGATAAGGAAAAAGGGGCAATTTTAGCACCCAACAATGTCTCACTTGAGTAGATTAACAAATTTATGTGGGACATGAATCCTGACAATGCTCTAAGCCTTGATGGCTTCTCAACTAAATTCTATAAACAATCCTAGAACGTTATGGATCTGGTCAATTGCATAGAGGGAAAGCATAAGGAAAGATAAGAGATGTATATATTTAGTGATATAAGCATAGATATTTTTAGTGCTTGGCATATATATTTAGTCTCCAAAATGTCCTGCTAACTACATTGTGTAGGTGAGCACATAAGTGCTCTGTTTTGCACCATATTTGCTTGCAATACTCCCAAGATCAAACATTGATTCAAATTTATTTAAATTAATAGAATTTTAAAAGATTCACCAAGACTTTTAAAAGGTTTTATAATTATGTGAAAATTCACCACAATTTCACAAGATTTTATAATTTCGTGAAAGATTCGCCCAAATTTTACAAGGTTCTATAATTTGGTGAAAGATTCGCCAAAACATTATATATGCATATTATGTTATTGATAAAATATCTTTCACACTTTCCCATGTGTCATAGGGATTCTTTGATTTATTATACATATAAATGTAGGGGGGGTTCTTAAAATTTTCCCTGGAATTAAATGTAATGGTTGTTATCATTAGTACACGTACGATCTATTATGCATAAACTATGCATACATTGTAGGATTAAACCACACTCCAAGCTCTAATTGTGAGTAGGAAATGGAACTAAGTCCTAATTGAGAGAGAATTTCATAAATATGGAAAGTCACTAAAAATAGGAAATAGATTAACTCCAAGAATAAAATGAGTAATGCGCACTTCCATAAGATAATAATATTCTCACTCAAGTGCTCTCTCTAACCATGAAATATGAATTATCTCCTAAATTCAAGGAGTGAAACGCTCTTCCCCTAAAAAATAGGAATTCTCCTAATGGTGGTTTATGAGCCCATTGTTTTGGAAACCCATGGTATTTTTCTATGGTATTACATATAGGCATCCACCTACTAAAAATAGACCTACTATAAATAGACATGTTATAAATACCAGTACTCCTAAATAGTAGGAAAAATGGAAAAAATGAGTATGTCACTAAGCATGTAGTTGAGCATATATCCCAACACCCCCCTGAAACACAATCAGGGTGTGCATCATGAAAATATGAAGCCATGTTAGGTACTCATGTACAAGAATATATGCATAACAACTAAACAAAAGTGAGGTAAAGAGAGAAAAATTAGTGGG
>JASDQU010739082.1:151945-180747 GCA_032191745.1 Picea mariana
GTCCCCCATAACTCTTCTTCATAGAGGGTCTACATGCAATAGTGTTTATATTTTTATTAATATCTGCATAATTACATATAAAAACAAAATATCAAGCTCCTGGCCTTGGCATCTGGCTCACCAGCCTAATAAACACATAATTCTTTCAACTTACAACCACTTGGCTCACCAGCCTATAAGAAAAATTACAATTTAGAAGGGGCTCAGCCTTGGGGTATTACAATCCCCTCCCCTTATTTTTTCACTGTCCTCAGTGCAACTTATTTACAAAACAACAACAAGATTTCCAAAATCTTCAAAAAGATGCGGGTACAATGCTCACATAACATCTTCATGCTCCCATGTTGCGTCCTCAGGACCGTACCAGTTCCATTGGAATTTTACAATTCCTATGGCTCGATTCCATAGATGCTTTATTTTTTGGTCCAGTATACGCACCAGATGCACCTGCAAGATGCCTTCTTGTTCCACCTTAATCACATTCCAATCGATTACATGATTAGCATCGGATATATAGTTATTAAGCAATGAAATATGAAACACATTATGTACAGTCATGGATGTAAGCAATGTAAGCATATATGCAACTAGTCCAATCCTTTCTAGGATTTCAAATGGCCCACAAAATCTGGCTGCCAACTTGGAACAATTTCCCAGCTTCAGGGAACTTATGTTAGGTTTTACTTTCAGAAAAACATGATCACCCACTTTGAACTCCCTGTGGATCCTGTTATTATCAGCATAACTCTTCTGTCTGTCTTGGGTAGCCTTCAATTTTTTCTTAATATTCAACATTTGTTCTTCCATTTCCTTGAGAAACTCTGGCCCAACTACTTCTCTATCAGCTGGGTTGTCCCAGCTTATTGGCATGTTGCACTTTCTACCGTAAAGTGCTTAAAATGAGATCATCTTCAGTGATGCTTGATACCCATTGTTTTAGGCGAATTCTACCAAGTGTAGGTAGTCTTCACATTTAGATGGTTTGTCTATCACATACATCCTTAACATGTCTTCTATCACTTGGTTCGCCTCTCTGTCTGCCCATCCGACTCAGGCTGATAAACAATGTTGAAGTTTAGATTCATTCTGAACCCTTTGAATAACCCTTTCCAGAATGTTGAGGTGAATTTCGGGTCTCTTTCAGACACAATTATCTTGGGAACACTGTGCAATCGTGCTATTTCCCTTAAAAAGATATCGGCAACATTAGTTTCCTTGTGAGTAGTCTTCAATGGAATAAAATGGGCAACTTTCGTAAGATTTTCCACCACCACCATGATCGAATCATGTTGCTTTCCTATTTTGGGCAATCTTGTGATGAATTCCATTGTCACCACTTCCCACTTCCACTCAGGGATGGGTAAAGGCTACAGCAACCATGTTGGGTGCCTATGCTTATTTTTAACCTTCTGACACTCCATACATATCGTGATGTATTCTACAATTTCCTTCTTCATACTTGGCCAAAAGTAATGGCTCTTGATTGCTCCCACATTTTTCTAATATCCAGGGTGCTCTACATAAGGCACATTCTGCATTTCATTCAAAATCATAAGTTTCAAGTCCTGGACATTAGGTACATAAATTATGTTCTTGTACAGAAGTGTTACATCAACTCTTAACTTATAATCTTCCACTTTCTGTAGCATCTTACCATCTTGTATCTTTGCTACCAACTCCATGTACCGCAAATATGCATTTGCAGCTTCTGAAATTTTTCCTTTAATATTAGTTTGGTACATGCTAATAGCCGAAGCATGCAATTCATGCACTCTCCTATTGAGTGCATCATCCACTTTGTTTTCCTTTCCTTTGATATGCTTGATATCAAAGTCTTACTCACAAAGAAACTCCAACCACCTACTCTGCCTAACATTCAAAGTTGGTTGATCAAATAAATACTTCACACCATTATGGTCTATCCTCATTTTGAACCTCTTTCCCATGAGCTAATGCCTTCATTTCTTTAGAGTGTGTACAATGGCTGCCAACTCCAAATCATGAGTTGCATATTTCCTTTCATGCTCTTTTAAATTTCTGGATTCATAACAAATTATCAATCCATTATGAACGAGGACTCCTCCCAGTCCTTATTTGCATGCATATGTACACACTACAAAGTCTTCATTCGAACCTGCAATCCTCAGGATTGGAGCACTGGTTAACAACTGCTTCAATCGTTGGAAGCTCTTCTCACATTCTTCAGTCCACTAAAAATTCTTCTCCTTCATTTGCAAGGAAGTGATAGGGTGAGTTATCCGTGAGAACCCTGCAATGAACCTTCTGTAATAGCCAGCTAAACCCATAAAGGATATGACTTCTGTCACATTCTTTGGCATTGACCATTCCTTGTTGGCTTCTATCTTCTCATGATCTACAACTATCCCATTCTTTGAAATGATATTCCCCAAGTAATGGATCTACTTTTGATAAAATGAGCACTTGCTCAATTTGGCATACAACTGGTGCTCTCTTAGCACCATCCTCAGATGATGATCATGCTCTTCCTCCAACTTGGAATACACCAGGATGTCATCCAAAAAGACTATGACAAACTTGTCTAGATATTCCCTAAATACACCATTCATTAAGCACATAAAAACATCGAGTGCATTTGACAACCCAAATGGCACCACTGTAAATTCATAATGACTGTACCTTGTTCTGAAGGTGGTATTGTTGATGTCTTCATCCTTTATTCTTACCTAGTGATATCTTGATCTAAGATCTATTTTCGAAAATATCTTAGCATCTTTCAACTGATCAAAGAGATCATCGATCCTTGGCAGAGGATACTTGTTCTTTACATTTACTTTGTTCAATTTTTTGAAATCGATGCACAATCTCAATGTTCCATCCTTATTATTCATGAATAGGACCGGGGCTCCCCAAGGTGACACACTTGGGCGTATATACCCCTTCTTCAAAAGCTCTTCAAGTTGCATTTGTTGTTCTTTTAGTTCTGGTGCACTCATTCTGTAAGGAGCTTCTCCAGGAATCAAGTTTACAGAAAAGACAATATCTCTTTTCGGGGGTAGTCCAGGTACTTCCTGGAATACATATTCAAAATCTTTTGATATTTCATGGTCTTCAATCCTTGTCACCTTATCCTTAGGTGCTTCTTCCATGTGGGCTGCAAATAATTGATATTGTTTCCTGTAGCACTTCTTCAACTGCATTGTTGAGATTTCTCTAACAGTAACTGCTCTGGGAATTCCTTGGAATGTTCTCTGATTTCCTTCCTCATCTGGGCAAGTCAATGCCTTGTTACGACAGTCTAAGATGGCATGTTCTTGGTCCAACCAATCCATCCCAATTAGACAGTCATAGGAACCTAAAGGTAAAATGTTCAATTCAGCTCTCATGCTCAGTCCGTTCATGTCCACTGGACATGACTTAACCAATTCTATAACCTTTCTCTTGGTTCCTGTAACCATATGCGCTAACCAGTATTTTCGATGTTTT
Organism: Picea mariana; assembly: GCA_032191745.1. Taxonomy (NCBI): domain Eukaryota; kingdom Viridiplantae; phylum Streptophyta; class Pinopsida; order Pinales; family Pinaceae; genus Picea; species Picea mariana. Next base: position 155,411 of record JASDQU010739082.1, read on the forward strand.
CTTCTCGACAATTGCAAAATTTCCACCACTATAGGATCTACATAACTATGGATATCCCCTGAATCAATTAAAATAGTAAAGGCATGGTTGTTGATCATACCTTCCCCTTCAATCATGTGCGATTTATATTCTTCTTTCTTGTTGTCTAGGGCTATGTAGATCCTTGGTATTCTATTGCCCATGTCCTCCATTGTTTTTGCATGCTGAACATTGTGGACAACTCTCACTTTGTCATTTTTGTGGGGGAAATCTCTGTACCTATGATTTCCTTTACATCCCCAACATTCCATAGGTGGTTGTCTTGGCATTTGTCCACCCACTTCAACCTTCCCGGTCTCTCTAAAAGATGGTTGTCCTTGAGGATTGTTCCTGAAAAATGGTGGCTTGTTTCCCTTTTTCCTCTGCTCCCTATTAAATGTCTTCTTGTCTTCCCAACCTTTTTGGAAAGTAGGCTTTTCTTTTTACTGATCATATAAGCATTTTTCTCTCCTTAAAGTTTCTTCCATAGTCTTTGGGTCATCATACTAGATCTTTTCACTGATGGAAGATGGCAGTCCATTCAGATACCTTTGAATTTTGACAGACTCATCCTTGATGAAAGGAACATATTTCAACAATTCCAAAAACCTTCCTTCATATTCATCAATGGTCATGTTGCCTAGTTTGAGTTCAAAGAAATCTTTCATCTTTCGGTCATAGTACCTCTTAGTTAAGTACTTCTTTTCAAAATGATTCTTGAACTCCCTCCAAGTAACATTGTTCTCTCTGACGTGTTGTACTTTCACAAGCTTCTCCCACCATATGGATGCCTTTCCTTTAAGTTGGTAAATTGAAATTCTTCCTTCTGCATGAGAAGAATAGTTATGCAGTTGGAAATATTTTCTCATGCCCAGTAGCCATGTCTCAGAATCTTCATATTCCTTTTGTTCTCTGTCAAACGTAGGAGGTTTAATCTTGTTCATTTCACCTTTCAGTTCATCCATTCTATATCTCCTATGTTTTCTGGTAGGATATGAGCTTGAACTACTATGTGCCTCCTTATTGGAATGTTTTGGGGAGTGTTGATGATGTCTACTAATGCTTCTTGATCTTCTTTTCCTCTCAGGGTTCTTGTGACTCCCTATTTTGCTTGAGTCACTCTCCTTATCCAATTTCCTTTCGATTCTTTCCAGACTCTGCATCAACTTTAAGTTTAACTTTCCTTGTTGATCCCTAGATTTCATGATATTTCTGTTATCAGCTTGGTGAGCCTAGGTGTCTTTCTACAATCATTCAATGATTTTCATCATATGCCCTTCCTTGTCCATCTCTCATCTATGCCCATTGGAGTTTGATTCTTCCTCTCCTAAATGGACATCTATTCCTTTTACTTCATTCTATGAACTGGAATCATTATGTGCCTCCTCCATTTCTCTACACTCTGTGTCAATTCACTGTGGTCCTAACACTTGTTGAACTCTACAAAACACAACGTGTAGTCAACCAGAATTTGTCAGGCCATCATTCCTTAACAATTCCCACAACATTCATAAACCAATCTGATTTAAGAAAATGTTCAGATTTCATTTTCTTTCCGATCTCTTCTCTGCTCAATAATAAATTTCAGGCACTAGCCCCTTTCTCTCAGTCCCCAACCCATGTGATCATGGGCCATGACCAAGCGTTAAGTTAAAAGGTGCTTACTCGGGCCTTCAACTTCGGAAATTTTCAAAGCACAATAAAACAATCTCTCGGAGTTTGGATTACCAAACTCGCGAAGTAGGGTGGATCTTTAGTCCATGTCTACCTAACATCTAACAGCTGACACTTACTATGGAACCTCACATGTCTGAGTTCCAGGACTTCAAGTCTTCGGGACTTCGGAGCTTCGGAGGATCTCGCATCCACACATCCAAACTGTTAATCTTTGAACATTCCCAATCACCTTTGGTGATGTCATTACATTACATCACTTAACATTTTCTCAATTGCGGGGGCATGCAACGGTGGTTTGGAGTAACCCGCCTTTCATCCCGCAATTCATCTAACCCTGACACGTAACCCCTCAGTGAAACCGCAGTTTGGATTGTGGGACCACCTTGGATAATTAACTTCCATGCAACTTGGGCCCCTGCAATGCCTTCTGGTCGTTGATCTTGATGTATCATGATCAACGCCATTGTGGGTCCTCTGACCTTTAACTACGTTACATAACCTCGGGCCCCACTAACCCTGCTCATACAGGATTCCACATGGTGAAATACTAGCAACTGACTCGTGGTCCACTCAGATAGGTGACACATGCCACGTTCCAAACACCATTTCATTCTTCCACGGGTTTGAAACAACTGACATGTGGCACACATCCTATGTGTCCATGTCACCTCCAAGTGACGTCTTGAAGACTCACCACTTCGGCTCTTCGAGCTTCAAGAGTTTCAAAATCATAACACTTTCCTCCTCACAAAGTACTTCCACCCAAAGTACATGATCTCTTGATGCGTGTCCATCGCAACGAACGGTTGTGATCTACTTCGGCCTTCGAAACTTTAGGAGTTTGTCACACTCCACACTTGAAATCCTCTGAAGTGACTTTCCTTTGCTTTTCTTGGACATGGATCTAACGGTCCAAACTCCTTCCAACAATAGATCTGACAATTGTTGTCGCTCCTCCTCTTCATCTTCATTTCTCAAACCTGTTATCCTTAGAGGGTTGCTTCGACACTTAGTCGACTTTCAAATCTGTGCACTCCTTGCAATAGATCTTCACGTCCCTTCACAAGAAAACTCAATCTATTTCTCCCGAGATTTTTGAGTCAAAGACTCTATCGACGCACTCCTTGCACCCAGAGACACTTTGAAATCTTTGTCTCATTAACCACTAACATGGCCCATCCAGACTCAATGTTGTAACCATGCTCTGATACCATATTATAACATCCTCAGCCACCAACAGGATGGGCAACACCACCAACATGACACTTCACTAAAATCTGATAACGCTACCCAAACAACCTAGCCTTCCAATAGGTCGGGTAACACTACCACACAGAATCACACACACACACACACACACACACATATAACATGCATTTTAATGAAATTAAAACACTTATTCACAATAAACACATAATTACTTCTACCATACAGATGCAATTGAGATTAAGAGTAAGTCCACATGCAACAGAACACATGATACATTTCAAGTAATCCAAACATGCATAAAATACATAATTAAACACAGAAATGATACTTATATTTTAGCTGGAGTAAATCCACAAACTGCGTGCAGACCTTCCATGAACCTCCAAGAATTAGACTGCGCTGCTCATCACTCTCAGCAGTAGGTCACCCCCAAGCTGGGACTAAACTCCACCGGGCAAGGGAATTCTAGGCTTGGAAAGGAAAAAAAGGAAGTTTCACAAAGCAACAGGAAGGATGTTTTATCCCAGGAGCCACTTATGCCCACAACACACAGACCCTCATTCCCCACACACTTGCTCCACCCCAGGAGGATGTACCTTCACTAATACAAGTCCATCGACTAGTACACCTCCCTTACCTTGGGCTTTAGCAACAGGCTAGACCATAAGTCTAAGAGTATTGTGGTTTCTACGGGACTCCCTTCCAAGAGAAATCACTTCCCAGCAGACTCTCTCACCTAGGAGAGTTGCTCACAGGTTTGATAACCAGTCTTCGACTCAACCACAATCAGGTATGGTTGACAAAAACAAAAAAAGTAACAACAACAACAATGGCAACAGGGAAAAACAGGTATGGACACCCGAAGAGGAAACAACCTAATGCTAAGTCACAACACAACTCAGATGACTACAATTGTGTCAGGCTTGACAGGAAACAGCACAGGACCGCTTCCCCGTTCTGGTTTCAGAGATGTGTGTGGGTAGGTAGAGGTCAGATGCAAAGGAAAGAAGGGGTTCACGTACAATATGGGAGAATGGAAAAACGAACTCAAGTGGATGATGGCAGAATGACTCTTGAACCCCTCAACACAGCTGTCACTTCATCTTTTAACTGCATGATCCCAGGTCGACACTTGTCTTCCTAGAGCTGCATGGGCTCCATTTAGCTTACATCCCACTTTCCATAAACTTAGGATAAAAAAATGTATAATTTCTACCTTAGTCTTCAGGAAATAATATTAAAATATTATTCATCTAGAGGTAAGCCCCTTATATTATCCCCTAGGCCCAAATACTTATCCCCCCCTTCATTACCCTACCTAGTGGAGCTTAGTCCCCCATAACTCTTCTTTGTGGAGGGTCTACACGCAAAAGTGTTTATATTTTTATTAATGATCTGCATAATTACATATACAAACAAAATATCAGGCTCCTAGCCTTCGCATCTGGCTCACCAGCCTAATAAACACATAAGTCTTTCAACTTACAACCACTTGGCTCACCATCCTATAAGAAAAATTACAATTCAGAAGGGGCTTGGCCTTGGGGTATTACATAGGTCATGATCTAAGGTAGAGGATATATCTTGAAGTGGACTTACGATCATTTTTGTCGCCTACCCAATATGATTCTGTGTAACCAACAAGATCTAAGGAAGATCCTGCTACATAGTGTATGCCAAAGCTAGTAGTCCCCTTGACATATATGAGAATCATGTTTGTTTTCTTCCAGTGAAGTTCATGAGGCTCTTGCATGTACTAAGAAACTAATCCAATTTCATAAGAGATGTTCATTAGAGAGTGTGTAATGTATAGAAGACTCCCCACCAACTGTCGATATCTAGTACAATCAACCAAAGGTGATGCACCGACATCCTCTAGTCTAACCCCTGACTGAAAGGGTGTTAAAGATGGATTGAATTTGTCATCTGAAACTTGGACTGAGACATCTTGATTCCTACATACTTGGACTAAGATATATTGATTCTTACATCATTCTGGCATATTTCAAGACCAAGAAAGTAATGTAACAATCCCATATCTGTCATGAAAAACTTGTCATGCAAATCGGTCTTCACTGCAACAATGGAGGAGGATGAGCACCTTGTGATGAGTAAATAATCTACATATGGAACTATTAGTATAATGGAATCTATGTTCCTCATCATATACACATTAGGATTTTATCTACATCCAAGAAAACCTCTAGAGAAAAGATAAGAGTCCATTTTATCATACCATGCCCGAGGTGCTTGCTTGAGTCCGTACAGTGAATTCCTCAACCTACAAACTAATGATGGATCCTTAACATATCCCTATGGTCACTCCATATATATATCCTCATTGAGATATCCATGTAATAATGCATTCTTCACATCCATATGGTGTACCTCCCACATTCTAGTTGTTGCAATTGCTAGAGCTAACTGAATGGAATCAATATTGGCAACTGATGAAAAAATCTCCGCATAGTCAATGCCTTATACCCATCATAAACCTTTAGCTACTAACCAAGCCTTATACTTTGTAATGTATCCATCAAAAACCTTCTTTATCTTGAAAATCTACTTACATCTAACATTCTTCTTATTGGAAGGTAGAGGAACCAAATCACATGTGTTTCTCTTCATCATGGAATTGTACTCCTCTTTCATAGTTTCCTCCCAATGGGGGTTACCTCTAGCCTCTACATAAGAATGAGGGTCTAATCCAATTTCCATATAAAAATAAATAAGTAGAAAAGGATCTGTGGAATTAAGATCTTGTGGAGGTTCCACAAACTGAGATATGGTTCTCCGTGGATCGACGAGATCACCCACTACAACACTTTATTCTTGAAGATTTTGTTGTTCCCGTAGTGGTAGATGCTCTGGACCTGCAACTTCTTGATTCTAATCATAAATATTAGATTCATATATATGATCAGAAACATGATTAGAAGAAGTCTCATGAATTTCTGCAATTAGTGGCGGTGGAGATGGAGGTGTGGATTGCTCCAGAAGTACTTATGAAGGACCCTCTTCAAACTTAAAATTCCTATGGATGGAATATTCATTAGAATGTGTTAGAAGAGATATGCAATCATATTTATGAGTAAATTGAGAGAAAGTGTACAACCTGGAATGGTGATTAACCTCACCAACAACAATCTTTGAACCATTTGACAAGTCAGAAATAATAACCAAGTCCGGAGTAAACTCCACCTTCTTTTGTATACTTGAATGAATGATTTTATAGATGGAGAGGAGATCCATTGAAAGATTCAAAACATGAAGTACATACTAAAATCAGCCATGGTCTAGATCAAATCTACCCCTGCCACACACCTTAGCTAGAGAATCATCTCCCATGAAGATTTGTGGTTTGGAACAAGTCTCCAAATATGAGAAAAGTATATCCGATGGATCCATGTGATGGGTAGCCCCTGAATCAAGCACCCAAAATCATTAGGATAAGATGAAATAGCAAGTAATGCATTAACTTTTCCTCTTTTTGATGATGTATTGTCTGATGGCTTCTTCCTTGCATTATCCAAAATTCAATCCTCAAGGTGATGTTCCTCAAGTGATTTTTCCATGATATATATGATCTTTTTCATGCAAGAACTCTTGGGATGGAACCCCCTATTACAATAGAAACACTTGGTCTTCTCCTTCTTTCTATTTGGTTCCTTATAACTCAAACTCTCATATGTGGAATTTTTCTACCTTCCTTCTTGTTCTCTTGGTACTTCTTACCCTCGTTATTCTGCTTATTCTTATTTGAACTTCCTTGATTTGTAACCACATGGGGCTTGGAACTCTTGAGTTCCCCTATCTGTATGATCTTTTTCTGCTCATTGATAAGTGACTCCATGAACTCGTCCAAGGATGGCATCTTCCATGTAGACCCCATAGATAACCTGGTAGTATGAAAATAATAAATGTAGAAAAAATGCTCTGGTCCTAGCTTGGTTAAGATTGTAAAGATTAATAGTTCATCTTTCTTATTAACTATGCATACATTGTAAGATTAAACCACACTCCAAGTTCTAATTGTGAGTAGGAAATACTACACTAGTTAATTGCAAAAGAAAGAGAGGAGAGAGAAAAATAGAATCAAGAGACTAAGAAACTAAGAAACCAACTTGAATCACCTTGTATTAATCCTTGATCATGAGTACAATATATAGGAATCTCCAGAAGAGGAGTAATGCACAATAGGTTGGGGTTTCCATGTGCATGCTCAAGTAAAAAACAATCTCTCCCACTTGCAACAATTAACTAAAGTCAAAAGTTGCTAATAATAGGAAAATGTCAAAAATATAGGTGTGAACTTGTGATAACTCTACATGAAGTCAACATGCATTCCATAATAGAAAAACTCTCCTAGAATAATACTAGAGTCCAAGAATGGAACTAAGTCCTAATTGAGAGAGAATTTCATAAATATGGAAAGTCATTAAAAATAGGAAACAAATTAACTCCAAGAATAAAATGGGTAATGCACACTTCCTTAGGAGAATAATATTCTGAATCAAGTGCGCTCTCTAGCTATGAAATAGGAATTATCTCCTAAATTCAAGGAGTGAAGTGTTCTTCCCCTAAAAAATAGGAATTTACCTAATGGTGGCTAAAAAATAAGAATTTGCCTAATGGTGGTTTATGGGCCCATGGTTTTGGAAACCCATGGTATTACATATAGGAAACCACCAACTAAAAATAGACATGTTATAAACAATAGTCTTCCTAAATAGTAGGAGAAATGGAAAAAGTGAGTATGTCACTAAGTATGTAGTTGAGCATGTACCCCAACACACATACCTTGTGTGTGTACACTAATATTATTACAAGGTATTAAAATTAGTATTATGGTTTATCGTGGGTGTGTGATGTTTTAGTTTAATTAAAATTAAAGATTTATTGTTATTTACTAAATTATTTAAATTAATTTATTTGTTTTGATTAGAAAGTAATTTGGACCTCATGTGATTTGTTGTTTATTAAATTATTGATTTAATTTGAAATTTAATAACTTATTTGGTATGGGAAATCTGTGTTGATTCAAATTAAATTGAAATTGTGTGATTTGATTCACAAACATATCCAATTGATTCCTTATTAATAATTAGATTGCTTGTCAATAAAGGAAATGGTATTTTATTTTGTTAACATCCCTAGGACATTCTCGGAGGAGGAGTAAGGCAATGGAAGTAGAAGCTTAAAAGGGGGGCCTAGGAAAAGAGAAGGGGTTAGAATTTTGGGAAAAAATCTTGGGTTGGAGAAGAAAAACCTTGGGAAGTGGACAAAGGACATGGAACATCAAACTTGGTACTATGAGAAGGACATCGAGACCTTGACATACTATGAGGAGGACATTGAGACCTACATATATTGTTGGGTTGTGTTTTATGGGACTTTGGTTACAGAGGGCTAGGAAACCCCTGATCTAGATTGCATAGGGAATGAAATGAAAAACAAATAGAAATGATAGTAATATAGTGAAACCCAACTTCTATTAATGAAAAAAATAGCAGAATATTGTAGAACACAAACTAGATAGAATGGTGGTAGCTAATCTATGAAAAGAGAGAGATGTAGGCTACGTTCATTCACAAAAAATTAATACAAGATAATGAAAGAATGAATTTTCAACATAAATAAAGAACCATAATGGCCCAAAACCCTAACTCTACGAGGTGAAACACCAAAAGGTTTGTGGGCCCATAGGTGGTTAGTTGATACACTAACATCCCAAGGGTGCAAATTTTGCATACAATATTTTCTTGGGGAGAATAGTATCTCATTAGAAATATCTAACTGAGAAGTACAATTTTTGTTACGGCCAGGGAAATCCATGGCCACCCGACCCCCTAAATGGCCAAAAAACATCATTTAAGGCCTCAAAAGACCCCAAAAGTTTAGGATCTAAAAAATTGTAGATAAAAAATTGCCAAGATGGAGAACTATGTTGAGCCAATGGAAGAGGTGGGTGGCCACCGATATCCACCTGAACCAACCCCCCAAGATTTCCTAGAGCTATGAAGTCGACAAGGCCGTTCCTTGTTGGATGGGAGGAAAAACATTCAATTTTAGGAAGTTGGTAAGGAAGGGAGACAACTAAAAATCAAGGGACATAAGCAACTAGAGTGAAAGGTATTTTACTATTATGCTTATCCCTAATTAGCTATGGTGAATTTGTTAATTTACGAGTCTCTAAGTTGAAATTATGTTGTATATTGAAATTTTGTTGTGAGGCTACTTTGAAATTTAAATTGAGATTGAAATAGTTTAAATTGCGCCATAAAGAAATTAAACATAATTTTACTTTCACACAAATAGGAAAAAAAAAATTACTTTCATATGTTCATAACAATGCTTTTATTAAAATAAAATGTTCACTTAGATTAAAAAATTTACTGCAATGTTTAAATCTAAAGCCTTGGTGAAGGGCTTCACAATAATTAACCAGTATGTTTTTCTTGTAATATATTAAAGTATTTGTTCAATCTTGGTAAAAAAGATCCCTATACATATTGGGTAGATAATTTCCATACTTGGAATTTGCAAATGGAAAAAACCTTTCTTCTTAGTGCAAATTGCATATCGGAAGTTGGTGTTTGCATTTTATTAGATATTAGGGTGGGACGGTGCACTCGGGCACATTTCATAAGACAAACTATGACAGTGCTAGAAATAAATAAATAACTATTTAGTGTATGAGTGGTTTGCTGGAGAATTCATTTATCCAGTAGTTGACATGTATGATGTAGTCTTCTCCTTCATAGATGAGCTCGGTGATTGAAGCCTCAAGGTTCGGTAGGGATGGGAAGGTAAAGTATTTGTTGGGTATGTGTTATATTCTTTGCATGTGTGTGTGGGGGGTGCATCAGATTTGACGACAATGTATGATAATCCCAACACTTATCGCTCTTTGAGTACATGTGCACCGGGTGATTTTTCATGGGGGGTCATAATTGGTCCCCCTTGATTAGGAAAAGTAGCACCTGAAGCTGAAAGGGTTCGGGGTAATGCCTTGTTGACCCATATATTTTCTTGTCCTTATTACTTCTCCATACTAAGAAAATTTTTTGTTTTTCCTTTTGTAAAAGTATACCTTGTATTTTTCGTCACTATACTTAGTAATTTTCTTTCACTTCACTGTGGGTTTGCAGGTTAGAATACTTTTCTTTTTAATTACTCTATCACCAAAACACCCTTTCACCTCTGTGATCCCCAACTTGCACAACACTTAGAAATTTTATCTTTTTCTTCTTTTCTCACTGCGGGTTCGCGAGTCTCCGAGTCTCTCATCTCCATTCATCCTACAAGCCCAACTGATAGTGACACTTAACAATTTTCTCACCTTTTTTCTTCCCACACAAAACTTATGCATTTTTCTTCACATAGGACTCGCGGGTTCACCCCAAAAAAAATTCATATCCCCCCCCCCACCGTAAGATGAATTTTGTTTTGACACTTTTCTCGAGATACATTTAATTTTGGTACTACGGAAGATAATTGTTGTGCAAATCACGAAAAGGTCATTATTAATGGCATAAATCTAGAGGGATTTTCCTCCAATGTGCATTAAAAGTTCTTCATTGTGAAAATATTAAGGCATTATTATCTCGAAAAGTGCCTCACTTCTACAAATATATTCTAAGTAATTACACAAATAGTCCACCAACCTCATGGGTATGGCTATAGGTAGTAATACAAATGCCTTTAATTTTGATGAAGTGGTCTCATCCTTGTTGTCAGAGGTGTTAGCACTAGAAGTCTCACCTAGACTGTTATAGGTGCGAGCCTAATACCCATCAGATTTTATAGTTTTTAGAAGATAAGATTTTAGTTTTAGATGTAGCAAGTGGATGAGAAACTCAGCTCAAAGTATCAACACAAAATCTCCATAAAACATACTTCAACAATCAAGGCTTGAACAATCTCTGATCAATTAAAAGGATAACGGTAAAAAGATGGAAGAATGCAGAAGAAAAAGTGAATTTATGAACCAAAATACTTCAGGCACTCTGGCACACATATAGAGGAAATATCACTAACAAGGAGCCTCCAGGTTAACAAGATGATACTTTTTGACAACACTTGCATCAACAAAGATAGTAAATCGATCGTTGTGATTGCATAGAAACAAACACTAAATATAAATCATTTACCAGTAGACAACATCAAAACAAGAGAGAAATATAACATGTAATAGCAGAAGAAAAATTTGATCATTAACCATTCAAGAGTCTTAAATCTATACATACATCATAATGAAAGTTTTTACAGTCTAAAATAATAATATGAGTCTCACAAAAGACCACTCAAACCTTCCTATGCAGTTAGATTACATATTAAATAGTAAAAAGCATCAAAATCCCCTCTAGGACTTGCCTCCTAACTCCTACATTGGATTATGCAACTGGGAGAGGCATGACGACAATCAAACAAACCAAAATCTAACAAACTGTTAGATTTCAGGAGGTTGTTGGCAATAATAAATACAATTGTAGCCAACTCATTGCATGAAGATTAATTGAAGCTAGATGCTAGGCACAAGTGTCCCTTGATATTTAACTAATCTATGAGGAGTTACTCGAACCTCATCTGACATGTGGAAACCTTCTATAATTAAGATTCCAAATAACTGTCAAGTTCGCAGCGAGGATGCACTGCAAAATTTCCTGTAGATGTCACTTTTCCCTCAAAACACAACAATTGATGCCAAAAGTGTGCAAGAAGCCTTAAAACCTTTGTTAATTCCTGATACAACCTCTAAATCATGAAAGTGGTTTGCAAAGATAGCATATGGGAATAATTATAGAAACATAAAACAAAAATACTCCTTAGGATTATAAGCCTACATATATAAGACACCATAGAAAAATTGATTATATGATGCACGTATGAATTTATCTTCGTCTTCTAGTGGTTTCCCGAGCCAGCATGTCCAGGTTCTGTTTTGCAATTTGTTCCTTCAATTGTTGCACTTCCTCCTTCAACTTCTTGTTTTGGTCTTTATAAGATCTATTCTTCATGTACACATTCTTCAATTGCCTATGCGGAGATATGGATCTCTTAACCCAATGCTTTTCCTTTTTAATGATTTCTTCACCCATATCTATAGTTTTGTTTAGTTGAATATTGGCATGCATATTTTCCTTTTTCAACTGTTCATTTTCATCCCTTGCATCTTTCAGTTTCCTCCTGATTATTTTGAAAGAGGGATCCCTTTCATTAGAAGGAGACTTGATCTCAATGATTTCTATTGGCTTTTTAAGAGGTTTATTTTTTATTGTTTCTTGAGATGGTGCTCTGGATGCACCCTCTTCCAAATAGACATGTGGCTGTGTTGCTGATCTAGTGAATGGTATTTTAGGCATAACAGATTCTGTAGAAACAAGTGGGGCAGAAACAAACTTATTTCCCTTCATATTCCTTGTTTTTCTAGAAGATGTCTCCATAGGTGAACACTCTACCATAGGAGAAAGTTATTCATCAAGAGGTTTTGAAGGGCCATCACCTATTTTATCAGTTGACTGAGATGAATTATCCTTTTAAACCATCTAAAACTAAAATATTATCTTTTACAAACTATAATATCTGATGGGGATTAGGCTCGCACCTATAACAGTCTAGGTGAGACTTATATTGTTATCAGGAGGAGATGAGACAAAAGAACATGGAAGGACATAACACATATGCATTATTTGAAATAGGATGCTCCCAAGAAAGAAATAGATCTAAGTCCTCAAGTGGGAGATCTAAGTGTAAGGGTAGATCTAAATATCCTTTAAATTTTTTAAAGGTATGTTGGAGATGTAGAAAAGAAGGGCACTACAAGAAGCAATGTAGATCCAAAGTTGAGAAAAAAGAAGGGATTTGAAGAAGCTCCTTCTATAGAAGAAAATACCTCCAAGGAATGAGGAGGGGATGTGTACTTGGATTCTTCAAGAACACATGCAGATCATGAGGCATGGTTGGTTCACTGAGGTGAATCCTTTCATATGACTCCCCACAGGAAGTGGTTCTGTGAATATGAAAGGCATGATGGAGGCAATGTTTTCCTCATTCATGACTCGAAAACTAGAATAATAGGACGAGGAAAATTCAAGTTGAGGCTCATAGATGGAAGGATTATAACACTACCTAGTATTTTGCACATCCCAAGATTGGATAGAAATTTGATTTTTGTAAGAAAAATGGACGATGCAGGGGTAAAAACAATATTTGAAAAGGAAACCTACATGATGGTTCTAGGAGCAATGGTGTTGATGAAGGGAGTTCAATTTGGAACTCTATAAAATATGCAAGGAAGAACTATTAGTGAAGGGTGTAATATTTCCATTGTTCCTGATATTGGAGTTGAAGAAGAAAAAACTCCTACAATCTCTGGAGAAAAGGTTAATATGTTGTGGCATCAAAGACTAGGCATATTGGAGAGAAGGGTCTTCGACTACTACACAGTAAAGGTATGGTTGAAGGTATGTCTAAATTCTCTCTAGATTTTTATTTATGTGAACATTGTATATATGGGAAGAAGAATTGGGTAAGATTCTCCTTTGGTGCAATGAGGGCAGAAGGAATTCTACAACTAGCTCACAGTGATGTGTTTGGACCTATGTCAGTTCCATGATTGGGAAAATATGTGTAGTATGTCTCATTTATAGATGACTTCTCGATTAATACTTGGATATATTTCCTCAAAAGAAATCTGAAGTCTTTGACAGGTTTAAAGAGTTTAAGGCTCTTATTAAGAATCAAATAGAGAAAAGAATTAAGGTGTTGAAGACAGATAATGGTGGATAGTTTTGCGAGAATGAATTTGAAGAATTTTGTAAGAAGTGCGATATAGCAAGGCAGAAGAATACTCCATATACATCTCAACATAATGGAGTTGCATAAAGGATGAACATAATGCTTATGGAAAACGTAAGGTGCATTCTCAGTGGTGTCGATTTAGGGAAATAATTATGGGCAGAGGAAGTGGGTATTGCATGTTACCTGGTCAACAAATCATCCTCATCAGAACTGGATGACAAGACTCCACAAGAGGTATGGACTGGTAAGAAACCTTCTCTCACACATCTCAAGGTATTTGGTTTTGAGTCCTATGTTCATGTTCCAAAGGAAAACATGAGTAAGTTGGATAAGAAAGATGAAAAGTGTATCTTTATTGGGTATAAATATGGTCTCAAAGGGTATAACCTTTGGAACCCGGAAGCTAAGAAGGTTGTGTATAGTCGAGATGTGGTATTTAGATAAATAAAATATGTTGTCAAACAAGATGTCCTACCAAGTAAGGAAGAAACAAAGAAAATAGAGTTTGATTTAAAGGATGATGAATCCGACTCTATAGAAGAACATGAATCAGAAGAAGAAGATCCTCATACTCCAATATTGAGGAGATCGGTTTGGGAAAGAAGGAAACCAAAAAGGTAGACTCCACCTAATTTTCATTCAATTTTTCCTTTTTCTATTATTGATGATGATCCTAGAACTGCCAGGGAGGTAGTGGATTCAAAGGATGGAAAACTCTAGAAAAAGGCCATGGATGAATAAATGGCAGCCTTGGATAAGAATTAGGCTTGGGATCTAGTGGAGTTTCCCACTGGAAGAAATCCCATTGGAAGAAAACGGGTATTTAAAAAGAAGTTGAATGCAAAAGGAAAATTGGAGAAATGCAAAGCTTGGTTAGTAGCAAAGGGTTATTCCCAGTTTGAGGGAATTGATTTTGGTGAGATTTTTTCTCCTGTTTCCAACTTAATTTCTATTATATTTTTGTTATCTTTTGCTGCTTCATTTGATTTGTAAGTAGAATAGATGGATGTGAAGACAACATTCCTACATGGGGATCTGGAAGAATAAATATATATGAATCATCTAGAATGCTTTGGTGTGAAGGGAAAGAAGTAGCTGGTATGCAATCTGAAAAATTCCTTGTATGGTTTAAAACAATCACCAAGGATGTGGTATCAAAACTTTGATACTTATATGCTAGGACTTGGCTTCACAAGAAGCAAAGAGGATCACTGTGTGTATTTTAAATTAATTGGTGATCATTTGATTTATTTGGTCTTGTATGTGGATGACATGTTGTTGATAGGAAACAACAAGGAGATTATCTAGGATGTGAAAACTCAGTTGTCCTCTAGATTTGACTTGAAGTATGTTGGTGCTGTAAATTTCATTTTGGGAATAGAAATTAAAAGAGATCAGAAAAACAGGAAACTCTAGTTAAATCAGAGAAAATATGTGGAGAAAATATTGCATAGGTTTAATATGCAGAAATGTAAACTAATCAGGGTCCATGTTCCTATTGGTGTAAATTTATCTACGGATCAGTGCCCCAAGACATAATAAGAATAGGAGGGCATGGCTCGTGTTCCATATGTGATTTCAGTTGGCAGTTTGATGTATGCAATGGTTTGTACTAGATTGAACATTGCACATGCAGTGGGAGTTTTGAGCAGGTATATGTCAAACTAGGGAAGGAGCATTGGACAATAGTAAAGAGGGTTTTTAGATATTTGCATGGCACCGCTAGCTATGGATTGTGCTACCAAGGAAGACCAGGATTGGACAGAGTGTTATAGATACATGGTTTTTTGGATGCATATTGGGCTGGAGATATGGATCATAGGAGATCTACAAGTGGGTATGTGTTTAACCTGTTTGGAGGAGCAATCCATTGGATGAGAAAAAGACAGTCTATAGTGGCACTTTAAAATACAAAAGTTGAATACATGGTATCCACTCATGCAAGAAAGGAAGCAGTATGGTTACAAATACTGTGTTCAGGTATTGGGTTGGTACACCAATCTATAAGGATAGATTGTGATAGTTAGAGCGCAATTTTTCTAGCAAAGAACCTAGCTTATCATTCAAAGACAAATCATACGGATGTTCAATATCACTTTGTGAGAGACATGGTTGAATAAAAGAAGGTGTTTCTGATGAAGGTGGACACTTTGAACAATTTTGCAGATTCATTAACAAAATATGTGAGCACTAAGAAGTTCTCTTGTTGTAGAGGATCTGTGAGCATTTCTACCCTGGATAGTTGACTATGTAACCTTGTAAGTTGTAACCCCATGTATGCAAAGAAAACAACAAGTGGGAGAATGTTGGGTATGTGTTATATTATTTGCATGACTAGCAAGGGGGTTTGAGGGGGGGGCGCTAGGCCCCCCCGAGGGGGTTCGGGGGCAGTGCCCCAAGATATATTTTTTTTCCTTGGGAAACATGTCACATTTTTTTCCTCATTTTTCATGTCGCCTCAATTTTCATGTCCATTGTTGGGTGGTTTTTCAGCACATGGTTTTTTTCCGATGGTTTTCTATTTCTGGTTAAGGAATTAGGGTTGTTGACTAATCTAGGTCATTGGATTAGGGTTTTGGATGTCATTGTCTTCTATATGTATATTTTATTGTAAACAATGTATGATGTGAATGAATATAGAAAATGTGGTTTTCCGGGTTTGGGTTTCCAGAGGAGAAATCTCTGTGTAATGTGTGTATTTTCCATTGTATATTTTATGTTCTTTTATTGAAAATTTGTTTGTAGTAAATAATTGTATAAGGTTAAAATATACAGGAAGCAATTATGTGGGGATACAATGAATATATTTGGATGGTAATATCAAAATTTCCAGTGGTCAATATCCTACTGGCATTACTCTACATTGCCTCTACTTCAAATAAACAAAAATGTAGTATGAACATAAGGAATTTATCTTGAGGGATGCATACAAGAAGTATTTGATTGTAAAGAAGTTGTTACCCGGTGCGTTGATAAGTATATTCCAAGCCGAAGAGACATTTAACTCTGGAGTGAACCCCCTAGTTCATTAGCACTAGTTGTTTTTAGAAATATGTTGAAGTTACCATATCCAAATCTTACCTTTAAAGGAGAAGAAGTGAATGATTTTCTCAAGAACATAAATAATGGAATCAAAATTCTGCAAGAATATCTTGAAGACACTGCGACAATGCCTTTTGACATAACAAATATTCAGGCTAGTTCTTTCAAAAACCATTATCAATAAATTTCATGGTTATTCACTAGAGTTATCGGTCAAGAGAATATGACAACTATCTCATGGTTGGCTCTATACATTTTTCACTTTACAATTCATGAAAAAATCATCTTCGACTGTGGAAAGCTTATCTCTATCGAAATTACTTCCGATCTTTCAAATTTTAAGAAAGAAAAGAAACTTTTCATGGATTCATATTTAATATTGTCTATTACATACTGCCATATTTTTAAGGGATTAATAATTGGCAAGAGGATAGATTGCAAAATCAACCCTGTAACTATCTGGTACCAAGCTCTTTGGAGGCAAAAGACCTCTATTTATTTTTATGAAGCACATAATGAATTTGTTATAGTTTTCAAGAAATTTCTTTTTGGAGATAAGACATCCAGGTTGTCATTGAAGGAAACAACTTTACTAAATAATAAGGGTACCCTGGAAAAGAACGAAAGTTATAATTTCATTATAATATTTATCTCTTGAGAAAGTCGTGCTTTTCTTCCTTACTACATTTCAAATAAAATGCTTATAACCAAAGTTTCTAGGCAATATCGATTTGGCTTCACTTTTTTCATGAGAAGAGAAAAAGACAATTTATCCCATTGTCATGGAAGGTCGTAGAAATTGTATTAAGAAACACAACTAGAATCGATGAATTCTCATCCCATTTCTATCATTTGAATTTGAAATATGAAAAAAAAATGAAATAATTTCAACCAAGTCATATTTTTGTTGACCACATGCAATCAATAGGATTTAATAATGCGTTACCTAAACAATTACACTTGGGGAAGAAGAGGGTAATACTCAATATACTCTGGTGCAGCCTATTGATGATATTGAGACTGTAATAAGCACTACAAATCAACATAAGATAAAAGGAAATGGTCCAAATAAAAAAGGTTCTCAATCTCCAGTAGTTTCATAGAAAAACGTCTTACTGAAGTACAGTGTTCAAAAAACAACACAACATAAAAATATTTCAATTGTAAATTCAAGTGGAGGAGGTGATAAAAATCCTCCTCAAGGAAAAATGGAAAATCCCCAAAAAATTCAAGTCAGAAAGAAGAGAAATGTTCTCCCGCAGGAAGAAGCAAAGCAACGGGTATCTGAAAATGACAAAAATAACTTATCTCTTGAGGATATGGATCTTGAAGTTTATATTGAAAATATACATTTCCCTAATGAAGAATAGATATTACAAGAAACCCAACAAATTGTAGTTGAAATAGCCACACAAGAAGAATATTTTTCAAAAGAAGAATCACTTACTATACAAAATGCACTATTTAACAAGGATTCCAGAAAGCTAATATTTGAAGGAGTAAATCAGAGAAATAAAAAACGAAAATCCCATTCTGAATATGATCTTAGTAAGTTTCCTACGTATCAGATTTCTAAGATACACAAGGTAACCGATGATTCCTTGGATGTTTCAATTGATGACTTAGAAACACAGAATTCCAAATTAAGAGAAAAATTCAAAGAACTAGAATCCACCTTGATGACTCCCCCTATTCTTCCAATCCCATTAGTCATTGCGAAGTCAAGAACACGTGATTTGAATTTGAAGGGGTCATCAAGTTTGTTAATGGATGTTAGAAATTTTGTTGAGGAAAATATAAAAAGAAGAATTTCACTCATCATTGAGGCATGGGATGTATCTGGTAATATTATTTATTTCGTATCTTGAGTAAATGCATACAATGAATTCCTTCAAGAAGATTATAAACATGAAGAAGGGTTTTGCAAAGATGTTGTTATACCATTTCCAACCAAAGTTTCCAACATGAATGAGCTTAAAATAAGGGAATAATACTTGCCATCCCCGTCCAGAATGAAACAGTTGAAAGCATGATGGATCAAAAAGATCAATAATTTGAAGGATACTATGGACGATTGCAATGAAATTGTAAATAAAAAGGAAATGTTAATCATAAAACTCACTGAAATAGACTTGGCAGGAAGCACTGAAGAAGTACAAGACTCAATATTAATCATAAATTATATATGTACTATGAAGCAACAATTTGAAGAACGCGTGGACATATTTAAAAACATTTCAGCTGAAAAATTCAATAGTATAATTGAATATAATGAAAGATAAATTGAAGATTGGCTAGTAGATTATGCAACCAAAAATCAAGATGTTGAAGAGTCAATTCACAATATTTTACATGACTTAAGATATTTGGAAGGTGATTTATTTGATGTTAAAAGTAAACATGAGATAAATGTGGCTCCAATGAAGGATTACATAGAATAATGGTTTAAAAAATCCATAATCAAGATTACCGAGGAAAATCAAGAAATGACAGTTAGTACCGGTCCAGAAACTATTAGCTAGGAAGATAAAAGGACACTAGAAGCATCAAAGTAAAGGAGAGATTACATCATAATAAGTCATATGTTGATCACATTTTCTTCATTTTTTCAGATTTCATCCAGTTGTATTCATTCTTTCATTGGAAGAATATAACCAAATTTTGATAACTTCTCTTTTGTCTTCTATCCAGATTTTGTTGCTCGCACCTTGTTTCTGTTTTGAATATTCTTCTTCATCTTTCTCATATGTATCTAATGGTCCATGGGATACCCAATCCCAGTCCATTCATGGACGAACATCTTTAGTTTCCTAAGACTGTAAAAGACTCATATTTTTTTGAGAAATTCCATAGAACTATTTCAGAGTTAATTTTGATTATGTCTTGTAACTCTAAGTTTTGGGGATAAGATATTTTAAGTTGACTTATCAAACTCTTATTTTTTATCTCAATAAGCAATACGCTTTCAAAGTTCAAATAGTTAATTCAATTTTACAGCTCCTAATAGCTAATTCAATTCTCAATATCGATTGCAAGAACAATTAACAACATGTAACATAGGATATTTTTATGTTTTTGTACATGTTTATTGATTAAGTTTGGCATTCATGCATCCTTATAGTATAGTAAAAAAATGTTGAATTAGAGATTTTGAGACTTGTATTAATTATGGGAATATAAAAAAATATGACCAAATTACAATTAAGAGGAAGTTAAAATATCACAAAGATTTTATAAATGCTAATTGAGCTTATCATAACTATTTTTAATTATTCATTATTCATTATGAACAATATAAATATTCTCGAAATGAGGACCAATTCTCACATCGTACTTTCAAGTAAACTAGTTTGTAAAATTGTGATAAAAAGTAAGGTTGAAAATTAATATAATTTACTTTTAACTTGCCCAAACTTTAATTAATAACATAAAACATATCTTTACCCATTTTTATAACTTATTTAATTTGCAATACCTCTTAACTACAAAAACATGATAAACTTGGTAGTTTCATTTTCATCATGTTCAAATATAAAAATGACAACATAATAACCAAATTAGAAATGTTGTAATCTAACCTATTTGAATATATCATTTGTACTATATACAGTTAATACATCAAAACATTTATAAAAGTTAGGTATAAGCAACTTTGTTGCTAATTTCACTTCTTTTAGACATGAGTACTTTATTTTAGATATATTCAAAAATAAAGTAATTAATTAAGAGTACTTTACTTTATGGAGAAAATTGTATAACATGACCTAACATCAACATCAACATAAACATATAAATTGAGTACATCAACATATAAATTAAGTACATCAACGTGAACAAAAAACTTTATATGTGTGTGTGTGTGTGTGTGTGTGTGTGTGTGTGTGTGTGTAAAATAACTGCTATAATGTACATATCTGGTCAATAACACAAATAACTGCTATAACTACATATCTAGTCGTAGTCTCTCAGGAGAAGCATGTTGTGGAGAAATAAGTGATGTGCCCTCCTCATCCATGTGAGGTGAAGGAGGAGGAGGAGGAGGAGGAAGAGGACGAGGTATTTTTGGCATAGGGGCAGACCCAGGGTTCAACGCTACAACAGTGCACCAACAAAACCCTAACTAATGGCCCTTTCGGAAAGACTTGCGAAGCAGATGAAGTCTCACCCGAGGTAGAGGCAGGGGTGGTTGCAGGATTTAGGTGTCTACAACCTTAGCCGGGACATAGATATGTGATTATAATACTTGATAGATCACTTAGCATCGTTAGTTCATCATTATTTAACCAATATCTACTCTGTAGAGAAAACATAGCATCAAAACATTCACCCTAATCTAATGTATCTAAGCACTTAGCATAAAGAAATAGATTAGATCTAGCATATTCAAGCACTAAGCACATTCACCTATGTCAAATATAGCATCCAGGATCATCATAAGCACAAATCATAAACAAATCTATCTATCTATCTATATCAAAGCACTTAGCAAATAACACATAAATACATCAGAACATCACACAGAGAAGAATAACACAGTATTTATGTGGTTCACCCCCACCCTGGGTCTATGTCCACCAACTCTTCTTCTTTATTAGCTTCAATCATTCATCTACATGCACAGAGACACAAAAACCCTACTTCGCATAGGACAGGAGATCTGTGCGCACCTCGCCAGATCCTCCTTCCCCGAGCTAGGTCTAGCACAAAGCCTTTCAAAGTTTGTTACAAACACTTACACTTAGCTCTACAAGTTTCTCACAATATGCACAAAGCATCTACAAACCATACTTGCACTTAGCACTTAGCTTATCGGCCTGGCTACTTATGTCTAGCTACTTATTTATAATTTACAAAATAGGCCTAAACATGGGTAAACCCATGGGCCAACATCCCATACCCATTACATAATCCCAAATCCCCAAAAGGACCCAAAAAGGGGTCGATATCCCACAATCTCTGCTTCATCTTGCGCTCCGTCTTCGACAGGTTGTTGAAGTCCCAAAATAGTTCAAACTTGACCAAGGATCTCCCAAAACTTGTTCAAGGGCCAACAGGCCCCCAACACTCACCTGTGACTCATACCGAGTCACCTTGGTCTGACTACTTCTTCTTAGAACACCTCGAGCTTGACTCGAGCTGCTTCGACTTATTGTTGTGTTGTGGCCTCTTTTTCATTGAAATATTGGATGACTACATTTTTGATAGGTCCCTCTAGATGATGTTCAGTTGTAGTGACAGCCTGCTCTAGCTCTGCTCCTTGGCCTTCTACCTCTGTAAACAATTGGTAAGCCTTTTGTTGTACATGTTGGAGTTTCTGAGTTACTTCCATAACTCTGCTTTGGAGAGTGTGGATCTGCTACTGGGTGATCCACTGCTCTTGGGATCGCTTCATTCTTTCCACAGTTGACAGGGGCTTCAAATGTGCCTGTATCATTTCGGCTTGATACTTCACCTCTTGGAGCTGCGACTCCAGTGCCTTCAGTTATGGGTTCTTCATGAGTTGTTCATAGGTCTGGGCACTGCAATCAGTGAGTTGCTTACAGTCCAAGGTAAGAGCCTTTATGCTTTCAACTGTGCTCTGGGCAGTTGATTCTCTTTGGTCTCTTACATCTTGTGGGGTCTCAGGTACAGTGCGTAGCTCCAAATATGCTATGCATTGTTGTAGCTATTGGATGGATTCTGCGAGTTGGTTCACCTGTTGTGTAACTCAGTCTTCTGCCTTGATTTCTAAGACTATCATAGAGAGAAGTTCTCTGTTGACCTCTTCTTTTACTTCGAGTTGCTCTGCGAGAAACTGTTCCTTTTCTTGTTGTAGTTGTGCTTTTTCTTCATCAAACTTCGCTTGGAGAGCAAGATTTACCTATTTTGCAGCACTGTATTTCTCTATGAGTATTCCTTGTACTTGTGTCAAAGCCTGGGTGGCTTGCTTTGTTTCTTCCTATGCTCATCGAAGGCGAGCTTTGACTGTATCAGCTAGGAGGTGGAGTTGTGTTGGCTCATCTCCCAATTCTGGTTCTCCCAGCGCAGTGGAGATTGCGCAACTAGAATGTAGGGCCTGTTGTACCCCTCAGAGTTCAATATGAATTCGATCATACATATCCTCTTGATTTGCTTCTTGTTTCTCTACTATTTCCATCAAAGCATCTTGTAGGGCTTCTATGAGGAAGTCGAAGTCATCGGAGGTGAGGAAAATCTACATCTTGGTCATGGTGGCCTTCGATTTCTTCCGGGAGGAAGGTTTCGGAGGTGAACCTTTCCTCTTCTTCAGGGGATCAACCTTGTCTCCTTGCTTCTGTTCGACTTATTTTTCATCTAACTCTTTTCCATCACCTCCTTTCTCTAGTGATATGGAATCAGTCTTCAAGGATGCACTGTCTAATCCTTGGACCTCTTTGGTCTTCTTTGTCCTGCTGGGTCTGGGTGTATCCTGCGTTGTTTCTGGGCTGTCAACGTCGAATGTCTCCACAGGGTCTGCTGGAATAAGGAGGTTTGCCAACCAGTCCTTAGTGATCTCCTCCAAGTCCTCCTCCATCATATTATAGTAGGATTGAAGTTTTTGCTTGTGTTCATCGGCGCGTGTTGTGATGTGTAAATAAAATGTCGATCTGCGTTGAACTTCATCAAAGGCATGAACCGGTGTAGAGTGTTTGGAGTCATGCGAGGCTCGGACTATATGGATATTTTCAGTTGATTGTAGTAGATATGAAAAACAAAATTTGACTACCATTGTTTATTCATATCACTTGAATAACACAGTGTACTGAACTTCGCGGCCAACGGTTCAAATGGCTCAATGTCTGGGAAGGTCACACCTTTCGTCATCTCCCAGGCAATAAAAGATATAAGGATCAAGAGCCAACTAAAATGAAATTCATATCCTTGATCATGTTCTTCTCTATAGTCAAGTTCCAACTAGTTCACCAGCTACTTTGCCTAGTTCATCTGAAGGCCTTTCGTGCACTTCCCTGCGAGGTCGACTACAAAACTGGTGACTTGGGTAGGTTGGTTCTTTATTACTAACTTCCATACAATAAAATAATAGGCGAGGTGCATTGCACCACTCTGGATAGAAGCTACCTTGTAGCCTCGCGTTCCCTTCTCGACATCGCCATAAGTTTCCTTGATCTTTTGTGCTAGAGTGCGATCCATGGATTTTTCAGGGTAAAACTCTTGTGGATTAGGTCCTTGCATAATCAACCCTATGATCTGATTGATCAGCTTCAGATCAACAATTATATGGTGTTTTAGCCACAAATAGCCGCCATGGTAACAAGAAAGCAACATCTTGACACAGGCATTGACTTCCTAGTGTCTACCAAAGTGAGGAATATTCATGACGTTCAGTAGGGTGGACTGTGCAAGGTTAATAGTCCACGACTGGGGGATTATCTTCGAATTATTCCCCTTAGTTATTGTTAGGTACTTATGTGGGGCGAGCATGTTATAAAATTTGCGATCTCCGAGGTTGAAGTCGCTAAACTTCAACATTGCCATCTTATCTTGGTTTGCTCGAACTATGCGTATCCCCTTTGGGAAGTACACCATAACCAAGGTGTATTTGAAATCTCTGGGTACATTGTATTGATTTACTGCACCGCTCAGAGGTAGAATATAGGTGGGTAATATGGTCGAGATCAATTTGGCATTCGCTAGATCATCTCTATGCTTGGTTCACTTTTCATCTGATGGTCGGGATGGTCCGGTTCTGCAAGCAGTTGACGGAGAGGTTGGAAGTCCTCTCATTGATGATGCTTGTACACTTGTAGACATCGACATGACTCTTTCATTCATGAGGTCAATCAAAACTTCTTCAACAGCTTTCTCTACAGTGCTCAAATCGTCTGACATACATGCTTGGGGTTAACAATATCGAGTTCGGAGGGTAACTTAGACATAGTAATGAGATAGAGAGCAAGAGCATGATGGTCACTGTGAAAAATCAACTTAGTCTGTGGGCTCAAACTCTCGGTTGGAAAAAGTCTTCTCGGTGCATGTCGCGATGGGATAAATAGGTAACTCGGCAACGGATCTCTTACAACGGGTTAGAAGCCTTCATTAACTCTGTTATGTCTGTTACGGCGTGGTTCCAACGGTTTGATGGTGAGTTGTCTGACCATAAATTCCTTTCTACCCATTTGGAGCATTGGTCTAATGGTTATAATGTCCCCAATGGCTATATTGCTTCGCCATGTCGAAGTGCCATGTGTCGTTGTTCTGATATCCTGACGAAGATCCAATTTTGCAAATTTTCCTTCTGCGAGTTTCCCTCTGGAACCATCTGCAACTTGTCGATCTTATCTCTCTTATTACTTAGCTTTCTAGCCTTCTTCCAAGTGAGCTTCGTCTCAATATGCCTTTTTCTGTTCTGATTCTTATCTTCTTTTGGCATAGTTACTTCGCATTGTTGAGATTCTTTCCTAAGATTTGACGGTGACCCTTATTCTTTATCTGGAATAGGTACTTCAATCATCTGTGGATCTTCTAGTGTTCTTGCAACTTCGACATTTGGGTCTCTGGTGTTAAATAGATTCGATTTGTTATTTTGTTCTTTGATCAAGTGTTTGATCCTTCTAGTCATGAATTATTTT
>JASDQU010739082.1:197520-209220 GCA_032191745.1 Picea mariana
TAAAGAAAGAAACTCTTCATTCATTGTTGTATCCCAATATGGATGACCTGAAGCTTCTGCAAATGTCTCTGGATCATGAGTCTCTGAAACTTGAGCCAAAAGAGAAGAGTCTTGCTTGAACTGTGAACGTGTCTGATGTTGATTTGAAGGATCATCGAAAATATCACCAACTGCTTCTCGTGTTGAATGGACCCATCTAGGAAGTGGAGGGGTCGGTGTTGTTTCAAGTTCAAAGGACTCATCTGGAGGAAGGTGAGCAGGCAGAGGTGGATTTTCATCCTCACTGTCATCATCTAAAGAAGAAACCATAATAGGAACAAAAGAAGGCACAAACGCCTAAGATGGCTCGTAGGCCGAAGAAGGCACAATCGTTGAATTAGGCTCGCAGACCAAGATATTTTCATCAAATTTAACATCTCTTCTATTAATAATGATCCAGGTGGATATTGGTGGCCATCCACCTATTCCAACTGGCTCCTCGTGTCCATTTTTTTTTCAGCACGTTCTTATGTACTACTTTGTAATTGTGGGTTCTATACTTATTAGGCTGTCTAAATCCCCACACATTCTCCAAGTGGATATGGGTGGCCTCTCACCTAATCCAACTAGCTTATTTTGTATGTTTTCATGTCAGCACACCTTGTTGTACTTCCAGGTCCGTTTTGGGGCCCTAAATGTTGTTTTTTTGGCTCACCACAGTCAAACTATAGACGGAGTCAAAGTTTTTCATTGAAATGCGTAGTTCTCTAAAATACCTTTCCAACGGGCTATCACGTGTCTAAAACAAAGGTCGTATGAAAAAGTTATGAACCTTGGAAGTTGAGGTACCAAATTACACCAACTTACCCATAGGTCCCACATGACTTTTGGTGTTTCACCTTCTAGGGTTAGGTTTTTGGATGTCTAGGGTTTTGGAATTCATGAGTAATATCAAAAAGGCCTCTGGAGCCTCATTGTATGGAATTCTGCTCAGACAGATGCACGTAGCAGCCACATCTCTTCTCAGAGATAGCTACCACCATTCGAGCAAGTGTTCTAGTTCTACAGTTTTACAGTTTAAGCCTATTTAATTATTTAATAAAGGATATTGTTCACTGGATATTTGTGTTATTCTTCATATCTCTATGTTTATTGTATTCATTCTGTTAATCAGTTCGTTCTTCTCTTAAATCCAGATCAGTGGTATCAGAGCGGTCTGCTCTTCATGTAATTTTCTTCATGCATGTCCTTGACAAGATCTGGGTACAAGAAGTTGGGACTCAAACCAATCGAGCCATTACAATATCGGTCATGCCGAGCCCGACAAAAACCCATAGGGGATGAAAATAAATATGATGGAGAAGGAGGTCCTATTAAAATTTTGCTCGAGGAAGCCCTCGCGTGACAAAGGAACAAAATGATGGACAACTTTGCGTAGATCCTTCGACAACTGCCCACAGGAGAAGCATATTCATCAAGCATCCATGCAACCCACTTCAAGGTACAAGTAAATTTTGATATTCCATTATTTGAAGGACTGATAGATGCGGATGTTGTAGATAAATGGTTGAATCTGCTCAAAGGATACTTTCGGTCCACAATTTTTCCGATAGGGAAGATATCACCTTTGCACTCCTCAACGTCGTTCCCCATGTTAAAGACTGGTGGGATACTTACTCTAAGCAAAGGGCCATGGAGGAATCTACAATGTTCTTGGTAACCCCTACATGGGATTCCTTTTGGGACGCCATTAAAGAACAGTACTACCCTGTTGGAAGCTACGAGGACCAATACACCAGATGGACCACCCTAGGTTAAGAAAGGACTAGACAGTACCATATTTCACCAATATTTTCCATACCCTATGCACCAAATTGGGTATCAAAGACTCTGAGCGTCACCTGGTGTTCAAATACCACATCTGTTTGCATAGATACATTCAAACAAAAATGGATTTCCTGGACATCGCCTCATTGGGTACGACTTATAGATACGCTGTCAAGATTGAGCAGAAATTTAAGCAGAAAAGGCGAAAGTTTGGATCTGCAAACCCCTCATAGCCGAAGAAGGTCAAAGAAAACCCCAACCCACACAGCAAGGGACCAATTCGATATGGTCACGCTCAGTAAAACCAATCCAAGCCATAGCACAAGAAGGGTGATGAGAAGATGAATAAGGACACAGGAAAATGGTGTGAGTACCATAAAATTCCTTGGCACAACACCGAAGAATGTCGCTCCAAGCAGTCCCTCGTGGTTGAGCTGAAGGCTTCCAATTCAGAGAGTGATTCTAATTTTGAGTCACATCATGAAGGAGGGAAGCAGAGTATCGATCATGAACCCAGTGCCACTGTCGTTACCACCAAATTTCGGCCAAACGAACTAGAAGAACCAGAGGAAGGGGAATGCCTCTTTTACTCACAGATGTGGTTCAAGGGGGATCCACTTCATTTCATTGTCGATAGAGGTAGTCAGAAGAACCTAATTTCAACAGAGGTCATCAAGCGACTTGACCTGCCAATGACACCGCACCCACAACCCTACACCATTGGTTGGCTTCGCCAAGGAAGAGATCCTTGTGTCAGCCAACAGTGTCATCTACCATATGACATCAATCCTTTCAAAGATGAGGTACTGTGTGATATTTCTCCCCTTGAAGTTTGTGATGTTCTTTTAGGAAAAAACATATTTTTGGAAGCATCATGTTGTGTATGAATCTAGACCCTGCAGTGTTATTATTACTTTGGGTAGACAATTGTACAGGATCCCAGAGGTAGCACCACCTACTGCTATTTATTTAATATCTTCTAAGCAATGTAGTATGGTCATTTCACAGACTAGGAAGTTCGTCTTCTTTTTTATTCATGATCACAGTAAGAAAAAGGTCGTCACCACATTCGTGGCCTCTACACAATGCCTCTCTTTGCAAAAAAATCAAGTGGACGGGATCGTGGAAGAATACAGAGACATCTTCTCATCACCTACAAGGGTACCGACACACTTCCAATTCAAGAATCCAATTGATCTGACCCCCGACGCACCTCTACCTAATGGATCAGTCTATTGGCCCTCGCTGATGGAGAATGATGAAAATAGGAATTAGATCCAAGAGCTTCTTGAAAAGGGGCACATCAAGCCCATCTACTCCCCTTGCGAAAGCCCGATTGTACTAGTGCAGAAGAAGGACAGGACTTGGCGACTCTGCATTGATTATAGAGCCTTAAACAAAATCATAGCCAGGAACTGCTACCCCATTCCCAGGATTGATGACCTTCTGTTAGAGATATTTCTTGTAAGGGGGTTAGAATACAAAATAAGGGGTTAAAAAGCCACTTATCCTAAGTTCGAAACCCAATTGCGCCCGGGGTAAGCGGCAAACAAGTTTGAATGGCGATGATTTGCGCGCCCGGATCAACGACGCATGTTGAATTCCAGACCCCCCCTACCTTTCTACCTTTAAGTGGAGGGGCGGGGTCCGGAATCGGGGGCGCACCTCTCCAACGGTCCAGATTAGCGCGCCCGGATCAACGACGATAAAGGTAATTCCGGACCCCCCCCGCCTTTCTACCTTTAAACGGAGGGGGGGGGTTCGGAATCGTAGGTGCAGCTTTCGACAGCCTGGATTGACGCACCCGGATCAACGACGCTTGAACAACTCCACCCTTCTCAGCCACTCTATGCTTAGCCAGCGTGGGCCATTCTCCTGTCTTGTCATCTTCCAGTCCACCTTTCCCCTGCTGCCATGTGTCATTCATCCGCCTCCCCTCTTTGGTCCTCATGGTCCACCCTCCTTCTCGCCATCCACTTGTCGTGTGCCATGTGTCCCACTCCTCTCCACATCAGCCCCTCACCAAAAGGCGAGTTTGTTATCTCCCATATTCCTCCCTTCCGTCTGATGTCTTCCGCCATGAAGCATCCTCTGTCACCCTTCTCACACCTCGCCATTCCTTCCATGCGCCCCAGTCTCTGCGCCGGCCTCCATGCCTATCCCTCTAGCCATTCAGTGATTCCAAGTGGCAGTGAGAGAAGTCTTTCACATCCCAAGGTGTTGAGTTAGCTAGATTGTCCTCAATCCCAAGAAGCAGTTATTGAAGCGGTTGGTGGTGGTTAGACATCGTCTCTGCCATAATGGGAAATTCCTGCATTGAATTAAAGGCACGTCGATTCGTCGAACAAACTGTTAGGAGATCGATCGTGTCTGTCATAAGTTGCACGACCATTCAGAGATTTCAGCCCCGTATTGTCAGAAGCCATGCAGACACAAAGCTTTCAATGCTACGTCTCGTTTTTATTGCTATTCCCAGTTTGAGTATATGAAGGCGTTTTCGCCATTTTTGTATCTATCAATGGTAGAGCTAAGCTCCCGACTGTAAAGTTTTCATGAACATTCTGGATTCCTGGTTATGTATCTATGTTTGAGACTTCTTGGTTTATAACAAATAGTTTCCCTTTTCCATCTCTGTTTTCGTCTTGTGCTGGAGAGTTCATGATCGAATGATTTGTGTGAATTAATACAGTTATGTTATGGTAAATGATTTATTGTTGCATTGTTGTTTCTCTGGTTCCCCGCGTTTGGAAGTAAGAAGATCTTGTTTTTAGATGCCTACTTTCATCGTCTGTTAGAAGCTTGATGCCTATAGCAGACCCTTGCACCCTTCTCATAAAGTCTTCCGTCTACTCACCCTTATTACAACTCACTGTTTGAAGTTTATCAAGACCTCACTCGTTTGTGCATGCCTGGCCCAGTTTCTGGATTGAGACGACTGTTCCAAGTTTGCTTCCATTTGATCACCCCTTTCAAACAAATCGTGACATTAAACTGATGGGTGTCAGGCTATGCTCCTGCAAGCAATCCAAGAGTGACTTCTGACGCTAACATTTCTGGCACCGCTGCCGGGGATGAAGTTGAATATTTTCCCCGGGATTGAACGACAAAGATCAACTAATTCTGAAGGTGCATTAGATATCAAAACTTGAATATTGCTACTGTGCACCTGGCGACTCCATTGTGATGGCTCCGCTGGGGAGAACCTACTCTATCAACTGTGGCTTCGAGAGGCAGACACACGAGGTCCAATCCACACTTGCCTTTAGCTACACCAGAAGCTGACTCGGAAGTGGTGCGCAGAAAGGGAAAAAGCTCCGCGAAAGAAGTTTCCGTCGTTGAAACAAGTAATACACCGTCCCCTTCTGTGAGAACTCCATTTTCTTATTCTCAGCTTCCTAGTCGTCCTTCCTCTGAGGTTTCCCGTTTTCTGAATTTCGGGAGTGTTCCTGCTGAGTTTTCTCCTCCTGGTCTAGTACCAGAAAGATAGATCCTTGTCACTCCCCCTTCCCTAGAGGTCATGCCTCATCACAGACCTCAAGCTTCTGAAGGTTTCACCACTGCTCCTTTTGTTTCTACTACTGCGCAGAGTGAAGCATTTGCACACTCAGGTCCCTTGGCTCTCTCACTGTTTTCTCCATTGTCTCCTCCAAGAACCTCTTTTCCAACATCTCCTGTCCATACACTTTCTCCTCCGAGTTCTCCTCTACCTAATACTCCTATGGCTAGTGCTAATCCCCCTCTGAATAGAATGGACACTATAGTAGCTGCTAGATATGCTCCTTTAATCCTACCTCATCCTATGAATCCTCTCCCTGCTGGAGACTACTTGAAGTACATGCCCAAGTTCAGTGGGGAGGGAGACATAACTGCTGAGGAGCACTTGGCTGCTTTTTACAGTTATGCAGACAACTTAAACATTGAAAATGAAGATGTCTGGATGAGAGTCTTTGTCCAGAGCCTGGAGGGTGAGGTCAGGAAATGGTTTAGAGGACTAGCCCCTGGATCTATTGCTGGAATTGAGGCTCTGGATAGTGTTTTCCTGAGACAGTGGGGAGACAGGAAGGATTATATGAATTACATGATGGAGTTTGGGTCTCTGAAGAAGATGGAAGGAGAGTCTGTCTCAGACTTCTCCAAAATATTTAATAAGATATACAACAAAATTCCTGCAGAGATAAAACCCTCAGAGGCCTCTGCTCAAATTTCCTATGCTGGTGCTTTTGACCCTGATTTCTGTCTCGTGTTAAGAGAAAGAAGAGCCACCTCTTTAGCTCAGATGCAAGATGTAGCTATAGAAGTGGAATCCAACATATTGGCAACTGACAGACTGAGAAACCAGGCCGACACAGATAAAAGAAAAGGAAAATCAGAAGCCTCAACTTCCGGCCCATCACTGCCCAACCCTCAAGTAAGTGAGCTGACCCAGGTCATGAACTTTCTGAAAGAAGAGGTGGAGAGACTGAAGGTGGAAAGGAGGCAAACATACAAAGGCCCTCAAAGCACTGAGAACAAAGGAGGTTTCAAAAGGCCAAATAATTTTGCCCCTCCAACTATGCACAGAGAGAAGGAAAGAAACAGGGACGACCAAAGAATTCAGGCTCCCTTCCAGAACAATTTTGTGGCTGAGGAACAGGAAGGGGAAACAGATGAGCCTGAGCCTAAAATCCACTCTATAGAAGTCACTCCTCCTTTCCCTCATCTGACCCAGTCAGCTTACGAAGAGTCTCTCATGGATGGTCAGCTGAATGAGTTGAGCAAAGGAGACAAAGCCAGTGGTGGTCGAGGCAGATATAACCTGAGATCCGACAAAAGGGCAGGAGCACCTGATATTCCTGAACCGTCCGCTAGAGAAGAAAAGTCTGCTGATGAGGTAGCAGACAACCACAGAGGTAAGAAGGCCCAACCTCTCTCTCCTATTGTCCAAACTCATGTTCCTGAGATTAGAGAAATTCCAAAGCTTTCATCTTCCTTCAATTTCGAACATGAAATTCAAAAGATCAGGATCCTTGTGCTTCTCACCGAGTTAATTAAACATGGGGAATTCAAAAAACGCTTCTCTGACCTGTTGAAATATGAAGCCTCTGGCCCTTCCACAGACTTCATAAACCTCCAAGATGAAAAACCAGCAGTTATCCTTGGTCCCATGGTAGAAGATAGAGATGATTCATCCCCTCCCTTCTACACATCCCTGAACATACATGATAAAGTGCTGCATAATTGCCTTATGGACTCGGGGGCCTCCCACAACCTCATGCCCAAAACTGTCATGGAGGAATTAGGACTGTAAGTCACCCGAGCCTATCATGACCTCTATTCTTTCGACTCCAGGAGGGTTCCGTGTTTGGGAGTCATCAAGGACCTGGTGGTTTCGTTGTTTCAGCTACCCATGAAGAGTATGGTCATGGATATTGTGGTAGCTAATGTCCCCCCGAAGTTTGGCATGCTGTTGTAAAGATCTTGGATAAAGAGACTGGGGGGGAACCCTGCAGATGGACCTCACATAAGCCACCATTCCAGTCTTTGGAGGGGAACATAGGAGACTATACAGAGAAGCCCAGCTAGCCTACATTGTCAGTGATGAAGCAAACCCCACTAATCACCCCATCTTTGCACTTGACACTGACTTAGGGTCTAGCTTGTTACAGGTCACTGAGACTCCTGAGGCCCCTTTGAAAATCAGAAAGCAGCCCATTCTTAATTCAGAGATGCCTCCTCCAACCACCTCTGTTTGGAAGATGTTCTTTGATGGAGCTTCTTCCAATATAGGTGCAGGTGTCGGGGTAGTATTCATATCCCCTTCTTAAGAGACCATATCTCTGTCATACAGGCTGGAATTTGAAGTCACCAACAACGTGGCAGAGTATGAAGCTCTGGTTCTGGGATTGAGAGCTACAAAGGAGATGGGAATCAAGGAAATGGCTGTGTTTGGGGATGCAGAGTTGATTGTCCAGCAGGTGAAAAATGTTTATCAAACCAAGCATCCTCGACTCAGGAATTACAGGAACTAGGTATGGGACCTTGTGAATAATTTCTTCCTGGATTTTAACATCTCTTTCATTCCAAGGGAAGAAAATGCCCCAGCCGACTGTTTAGCTTTCACAGCTAGTCTTCTCGAAGTTCCTGAGCTGCCCAGGGATCTTGATCGCTTTCATTTCCTGGGAGATGTCGGAAGGTGCGACCTTCCCGGACATCGATCCCTTTGAACCATTGGCTGCAAATTTCAGCACACTGTGGTATTCAAGCGACATGAATAAACAGTGGCAGTCCAATGTTGTATTTCACGCATACTACAACCAGTTGAAGGTAGCTATACAGTCCGAGCCTCGCATGATGCTGAATAATTTACACAAGTTCAGGTCGTTGATGAAGTTCAGTATGGACTGCCATTTCATTTACATCACAACGCGTACTGATGAGCAGAAGAAACAACTTCAGTCCTATTACAAGCTAATGAAGGAGGACTTGGAGGAGATCACTAAGGACTAGTCGGCAGACCTCCTCATTCCAGCAGACCCTGCAGAGATATCCAATATAGACAGTCCAGAAACTGCGCAAGATACACCCGGACCTAGCAGGATGAAGAAAATTGAAGAGGTTCAAGATTTAGACAGTGCATCTATGAAGACTGTTTCCATATCACCAGGGAAAGGAGGTGATGGCGGAGAGATAGATGGCGCATAAGTTGAAATGAATAAAGGTGACGTTACACCACCTAGAGATGAGGAGGACCCCTCAAAGAAAAGGAAGGTTTCTCCCCCGAAGCCTTCCTCTCGGAAGAAATCGAAAGATTCTATGAAAAAAATGAAGACTATCCTCACCTCAGATGACTTCGATTTCATTATAGTGGCCCTGACTGATGCTTCGTTGGAGATAGCGGAGAAACAAGAGGCTAAGTAGGAAGCGATGTATAATAGAATCGAGAATGAGCTCCAAGGAGTGCAACAAGCACTACAGTCCAACCGTGCAGTCTCCACTGCACCTCTGTCAGCAGGAACACCAGAACTAGGAGATGAGCCATCTCAACTCCATTGAATCACTGAGACAGTCAAAGCTCGCCTTCGACAAGCACAGGAAGAAACAATGCAAGACACCCAGGCTTTGACACAAGTACAAGGAGTCCTTGTAGAGAAACGCAATACTGCAAAATGGGAGAAGCTTGATCTCCAAGTAAAGTTCGACGAAGAAAAAGCCCAACTACAGAAATAAAAGGAACAGTTTCTCACGGAGAAACTCGAAGTAAAATAAATGGTCAACAAATTGCTTCGCAAAGTGATAGTCGTAGAAGTAAAGGCCGAAGAGAGAATTCCACAGCAAGTAGTACAACTTGAACAAGTGATCCAGGAGCTACAACAACGCATAGCATATTTGGAGCTACGCGCAGTACCTGAGACCCCTCAAGATGTAAGACCCCAAAGGGAAGCAACCACTAGGAGCGCAGTTGAGAGACTGAAGGCTCTTGCCAGAGAGTGCAAGAAGCTGAGTAACCATAGTGCCCAAATGTATGAGAAGCTCGCTGAGAATCTGGAATTGTAGGCACTGGAGTCACAGCTCCAGGAAGCAAAGAAACACGCAAAGATACTACAGGCGCAACTAAAGGCCCTGTCAGTTGTAGAAAGAATGAAGCGGTCTCAAGAGCAGCGAACCGTCTAGCAGCAGATCCATGCGATTCAAAGAAATGTGATGGAAGTAACTCTATGGCTCCAACCTTTGAAAGATAAGGCCTACCATTTTTTCACAAAGGTCAAGAGCCAAGGAGTAGAGCTAGAACAAGTTGTTAATGTAGCAGAACAATGCCTAGAAGGGCCAGTGAACGACGTCGTAATCCAGGAGTTCGTCGAGCAAGAGGCCATAGCACAGCAGCAGGTCGAAGCAGCTCGATGCATTCGAGCCAGAACTAGTCAGACTAGAGTGACTCGGGATGAGTCACAGGTGAATGTTGGGGAGCTGTTGGCCCTTGACCAGGTTTTGTTGATATTTGGTCAAGTTTGACCTGTTTTTGGACTTCGAAAACCTGTCGAAGGAGGAGCGCAAGACGAAGCAGAGATCGCAAGATCTCGGCCCCTTTTTGGGTCCTTTTTGGGACGTGGGAATATGTAATGGGAATGGGATGTCGTCCCATGGGTTTACCCATGTTTAGGCATATTTTTTAATATATAAATAGATGCTTAGGCTAGATAGAAGGCATGGTGCATCTATGTGATGTTAGTAGGCAAGTAGGCTAAGTGCCAAGATTTGGATCTGTGTGATCAGGACTTGTAAGGATTTGTGTATTCTGTGTGGAACTTGCAAAGTTAAGTGCAAGTCATTGTAGCAAGATTGTGGAAGACTTAGTGCTGGAACGTAAGGAAGAAGGATCTAGCGAGCTGCACAGATCTTTTGTTCTGTGCGAAGTAAGGGTTTTGAGGCTCTGTGCTTGTAACCGATTGACTAAAGACAATAAAGAAGAAGAGTTGGTGGATGTAGCCCCAGGGTGGGGGTGAACCATGTAAATACTATGTTGTTATGCTTTGTTCTTATCTTAATGTGGTTATGACTCTCTAGCTAAGTGCTTTGATATAGATAGATAGATCTGCTTATGCTTTGTGCTATGAATGTTAGATATAACTTCTATGAATGGGATTAGTGCTTGCTTCTGCTAGATCTGATCCATCTATTTGTGCTAAGTGCTTAATGTCCTTAGATCAGTGTGAATGATGCGATGCTCTGTTCTATATGCGCAGTAGTTATTGGTTGAATATTGATGGAATATTGATGCTAAGTGCTCTGTTAAGTATTATATTCATAGATCTGTGTCCCAGCTAAGGTTGCAGACACTTGAGACCTGCAACCACCCCTGCCTCTACCTCGGGTGAGACTTCATCTGCTTCACAAATGTTACCAAAAGGGCTGGTAGTTAGGGTTTTCTTGGTGCGTTGTTGTAGCGTTGAACCTTGGGTCTGCCCCTGTGCCAACAAGTACGCATCTTTTGGAGGTTGTTGCAGTTATAAGAAGAAGGAGAGAGAGACGTATGCTCAGTCGTGGATATTCTTTAGTGGTTTGGTCTTTAGTCTTGGAATTGTATTGGCAGTCTATTATTGAGGGATGAGAGAGGGGCGCATGCTTAGTCTTGGATATTCTTTAGCGGTTTGTTCTTTAGTCTTGGCATTGTATTGGAAATCTATTATTGAGGAAGTTTTGTTGAGTTTTCTTCCCCATGAGGGTTTTCGGAGATAAAAAGTTGTGTACCTTGTGATTTTGTTTCTCTCAGTGATCCTGCTTATGCTATTATTCTCTAGTAAATTGAAAAGAACTTAATAGTAACTCTAAATTTAACAGATTTCAAGAAATAACAAGACACTTTCTAAGGAGGGTGTTGGAGATTGTCTTCATCCCAACCATTCTCCGTAAGTGTCACTACTCACGTTCATTCCTTTCCATTGGAAAAATATACGAGTATTGTTGTTTCCCTCTTAATTTTTATGTTTGAATGGTATCCTAATTTAATTTGTGATTTCAATGAATGCATTTGTAATGTCCCCCACCTCTTGATAAAGAGGTTTGGAGAGACTCAGTAGTCTAGTCATCCACACTAGACTATATTCTCATGCAACATAGGGATAAGTCAGCTAAACTCAATTTTATAATTTGAAGTTGACTTGGAAAAAGTAAAAAAGTGACTCACTGAAGGATTAGAGCGCTTGAGGTTGAGTTAGGAGTTGAACCTAGGGGTTAACTTAACTCAACAGAAGAATGAAAAGGAGGTATAAAGGAAATCCTATGGTGCCCCTCTCACTCATCTTGGATTATGATGCATTTTGCTATTGGGCTCTTTAGCACACAGTTTTGAGGGTTTTGAGAATACAAACCCTAGAGAACAACTCGGTGGTGAAAGATTCCACCCATCTTGTTCCAAGC
>JASDQU010739083.1:16028-29807 GCA_032191745.1 Picea mariana
AGAGAACCCAGGACAGGCAGAAGAGGAAGATGCAAGTCACGGCCTAATCCAAATGGATCTTGAAAGGCTCAAAAATTAAATTTCTCAAATGCTCAATAAAATGACATGATCACTAAGTGCTCGTCATAAGCTTTTCAGCAGCACAAACGGATCGAAAAATGGAGTCTGTATGCAAAAGTTTTCGCAATCTAAAATTTGGGTCAAACAGATAAAAAGTCAACTGGTCAAAAGACACGTGGCAC
This sequence comes from Picea mariana, assembly GCA_032191745.1. Lineage (NCBI taxonomy): Eukaryota > Viridiplantae > Streptophyta > Pinopsida > Pinales > Pinaceae > Picea > Picea mariana. The sequence goes on from JASDQU010739083.1 coordinate 16,271, forward strand.
ATTCTGGAGATGACACGTGGCATGAACAAGGTGACATGGAAAAGTGCATAATTGACACATGGCAGGTTGTGTAGGTAACAAGTGGCAAAGTTCTATGTAGACACTTGACAATTGACTAGCTTTCTACATGGATGAATCCCATGACAACACATAGTATGTTGGGATTGGTAAAATATGGCAAGTTATTAGTATGTTGGGATTGGTAAAATATGGCAACTTATTAAATTTTAAGGAGAAATTATATATTATAATATATATATAGTTATTTTTAAAGCTATATATATTGTGGTCATTAAAGTGGATAAGCCACAAATATTTTATAAAGTGGACAAAGTAACCATTTAAAAAGGGATATGGTATGCCACGTTGTGGTATTATGGTTATAAAACCATATGTAATATGGTTTGGATAAGCCACATTAAAAGCACTTTATGCATATTTTATGCCACGAATATGGTTAAGTGGGTGTTAAACCAAATTAAAAGCCACAAAAAAAAATTGTTACAACGTGCCACATATCAGTTATGTGGGTCGACGGGTCGACAACTTTGGCTTATGGTTCATTTAAACCATATATGCCATATACTATAGAGATTTGGTTCGATTCTATGCCAAAAAGGTGGGAGGTTGGGATTTGACCTCTCCACCTCATCCTTTTTAAAGGAAACTTTTACAAAAGCAGCTACAAGTCAAATTATGCTAAATCATGCAAAATAGTGAGTTTTATGCAAAGAAGCCAGTGAACTAGCCAAGCTTTGGAGGTCATTTCTGGGAGCTATACTTAGTATTTTTCAGTGTTGTCGATTGCATTGGATTTCTGAGGTCGAGCAGAACACAATGAGAATAGTATGAAATTTATTTGATGCAATTTTTATGTACATTTTGAGCATTTGAAGAAATTAATAAGAAAGTATCCCCCATTGAGACAAAGGCCCGAAGACGTAGGCAACTTTGCCGAACTCCGTTATCTAGCCTGGTGTTATGGTTTGTTGTTCCTCATGCTTTATTTCAAATCTGTACATGTTTATATGGCTGCTATGTTTCTTCTATAATTATTCCTCTTTCATTCAGCTTCCTAAATAGTTAATTAATACATGCTTTAAAAACTCAACCATAGTCATGTAAAAGATCTTTTTGAATCAAGTGGTATCAGAGCTAGTTGACGTTTGGATTTGAGTTTTGCATGTTAACCAAAAGCTACTTCATGGTGAAGGCAAGCTTGTTGAAGAGAATCCATTGATTAGATTGAGAAAAATAACTTCTCACATCGAGAAGATGGCATCGGAAGAGGGACTTTCTCAGGATGAGAAAGAGTTTCGAAAAACTTTCTTCGCCATGTCGGAGATTATGAAGGTTTTGTATGAGGATTACTTAGAACGAAAGAGACTAGTTCTTTGTGAATCTTCAAAGGGAAAAAGTGAGGAAGGAGAGGATCCTCCTCAAATTTCTCTTTCACCTCCATCATCACCTCCTTCTTCTCCTTCTTATTCAAGTTCAAGTTCTAAATCCAATGCAAAGAAACATGTTCATAAACATAAGAATGAAATTCATTTATTAAAACTTGATGTTAAATTTGAATTACCCATGTATGATGGTGAAGTAAATGCAGAGAGACTTGACAATTGGGTTAGACAAATGGAGGTCTATTGTAGTGTGCAACAGATAAAGGACGAGGCCACACAAATCAAGTTGGCATCATTGAGACTTGCAGGCACAACACTCATCTGGTGGCAAAGCAAGTTGCAAAATGGCACGCAACAAGTGGGTAATGTATTTCCATCATGGCAAAGTTTCATTTCTGCACTTAGGAAGCAATTCTATCCTTTGGGTTATAAAGAGAAAGTGTTAATTGAATGGCAAACTTTAAAACTAAGAAAAGGACAAATAATGCAAGAATACACCAATGGATTTCGTAAAATGGCATTGATGTTAGATATTCCTTTACATAGCCAAGAAACTCTTATGAAGTATATAGGAGGTTTACCTGCACATATTCGAAATATTGTATTCATGTTTGGACCAACTAATCTTGATGAGGTTTCTGTTCAAGCGACATACATTGAAGTAGGGAAAACATGTATTGGTGTATCAGGGGAATCATCTTCAAGGAAAGAGGACAAAAGGAAGTGTCATGGAAAAAAGGAAAATGCAGTGACGAGAAAGGAAGAGAGGCCCTCTTGCAAGCATTACAAGAAAGAGGGGCATGATGAGGACCAATGTTGGCAACTGCATCCCGAGAAGAGACCGAAGTGGTTCAAGGAAAAGAAAGGGAGGCAAACAGTTGCGGAAACAACAAGACCCACAGACTTGGGATCAGATTCAGGTGATGAATCTAAAGTCTCATTGATCGGTATGACAAGTAAAATTGGTGATGGATTTGATTGTATAAGTAACTTGTTTCACATCAGGGTCATCATGAGGCACACTAAAGTTGACACATTGATAGATAGTGGATCTCAATCTAACTTGATTTCAGAGGAATTGGTTAAGCAATTGGGATTAAAAAAATACATACATCATAATCCTTACACACTTAAATGGATAAGCAACAATCATCAAATGCACATAGCCAAGCAGTGCACATTAAAATTTGCAATTTCATCTAAGTATGTGGACGAGATAACATGTGATGTGGTGCCACTAAGTGAATATGGAATGGTCTTAGGTAGTCCATGTATGATAGTAAAGCAATCTTCTATAGGGCAAAGAATCGATATCATTTAACCAAAGTAGGTGAAGAATATGTGGTTCATGCTCATCATGTAAAGGAAAATAAAACTCTTCAAACCATGAAAGAATTAAAGAAGGCAACTCAAGCAAGAAACACACCTATAATTGTTTCAAGTCAAGTAATTGATCTTAAGTAAGAACAGGAGATGATTGTAGAATGGAAAATCAATTACAGTTTGCTTCAAGATAAGCTTATGTCGTGCAAATATTACAAACATATCAGTGCATTTGTAGTCATATTTTTTATGCTATCATTAGTAATGTTGTCTACATGGATGATAGTGGCTTCAATAAGATGTGGCAGGGTTCAAATGGCTAATAATATGTTGTCAATTATCATGATTGTGTTACAGTTGATCTTGATGAGATAGGTGCACATGACAGAGTTCAAAGACAAGGAACAAGTCGGGTGGCCTATCCCGAGCTTGATGACTGGTCAGTAACCTTTTGGGGACCAAAAGGTCCTTTAGTGGGGAGGTGTCATCCAAATGGATCTTGAAAGGCTCAAAAAGTGCTCGTCGTAAGCTTTCTAGCAGCGTAAACGAATCGAATAACAAAGTCTGTATGCAAAAGTTGTTGCAATCTAAAGTTTGAATCAAACAGATAAAAAGTCAACTGATCAAAGAATACATGGCACATTCTGGAGCTGACATGTGGCATAAACAAGGTCACATGGAAAAGTGCATAATTGACACATGGCAGGTTACATAGATGGCAAGTGGCAGAGTTTTGTGTGGACACTTGACAGTTGACTGGTTTTCCACATGGACCAATCCCATGACAATATGTGGCATGTTGTGATTGATAAGATGGCAAATTATTAAATTTTAGGAAGAATTATATATTATAATATATATGGTTATTTTTAAAACTATATATATTATGGTCATTAAAGTGGATAAGTCGTGAATATTTTATAAAGTGGACAAAGTAGGGATACGGTATGCCACGTTGTGATATTATGGTTATAAAACCATATGTAATATGGTTTGGATATGCCATATTTAAAGCACTTTATGCATATTTTATGCCACGAATATGGTTAAGTGGGTGTTAAACCATATTAAAAGCCACAAAAAATTTGTTACAACGCGCCACATATCAGTTAAGTGGGTCGAAAACTTTGGCATATGGTTTATTTAAACCATATATGCCATATACTATGGAGATTTGGCCCGATTCTATGCCAAAAAAGTGGGAGATTGGGATTCGACATCCACACTTCATCTTTTTAAAGCACAATATTTACCAGTGTAGCTAGAGGTCGAATTATGCTAACTTATGCAGAATAGTATATTTTATGCGAGAAGCCAACGAACTAGCCAAGTTTTGGAGGCTATTTTCGGGAGTTATACTCAGTCTTTTTCAGTGCTGTCAGTTGCATTGAATTTCTGAGGTCGATAAGAACACGGTGAGACCAATATGAAATCCATATGATGCAACTTTTATGTACATTTTGAGCATTTGAAGAAATTAATAAGAAAGCCTCCCCCACTAAGACAAAGGCCCAAAGACATAGGCAACCTTGTCGAACTCCGTTATCAGACTTGGTGTTATGGTTTGTTGTTCCTCATGCTTTATTTCAGATCTGTACATGTTTATATGGCTGCTATGTTTCTTCTATAATTCTTCCTCTTTCATTTAGCTTTCTAAATAGTTAATTAACACATGCTTTAAAAACTCAACCATAGTCATGTAAAAGATCTTTTCAGATCACGACCTTACAACAGATGAGAAGGTGACACTTGCATCCATCAGCGGGGTACATAAATTCAACACTTTCAAGATGAGAGGGGTACTACAAGGGCAGAAGGTCTCAGTTCTCATTGATGGAGGTGCCTCACACAACTTCATTGACTCATCCCTACTGCAAAGAAGACATATACTGACAGTTGAGTTTGAGGGATTTCGTGTGGAAGTAGCAGGGGTGTGCACCATGCCTTGTGACAGGTACATTCAGGGAATGAAACTTACCTTGGGCATGGCACATGATTTCTATGTTATGGACCTTCCAAACACCAACATCATTCTTGGAGTACAGTGGCTTAGTACATTAGGACCAATCACCACAAATTACAAAACCATGGAAATGTTTTTCACAAAAGAAAATGGGAAAAAGGTGGTTCTCAGGGGCATGACAGGAAACACACCGAGAGTGATGACATCAAAATGTATGGAGGCCATCTTCAGGAGGGAAGACATCGTCCATGCAGCAGAGTGTAAAATATCAGTCAGGGTAGACAAGAAGGGGGAAACACACTACTCACCAGAGATCAAGAAAATCATGGATAGGCACAGCAAGGTCTTTGAGCCTATACCACCAGGGGCACTGCCAGATAGGGGGTTTGAGAACATCATAGAGTTAGAGGAGGGTGTGAAACCTGTCATCACCACTCCCTACAGGCACCCCAAGAAATATAAAGACGAAATTGAAAATGCAATTAAGGAGTTGTTGGATATGGGCCACATCAGACCAAGTTCCAATCCTTTTGCATCTTCAGTAGTGCTAGTAAAAAATAAATATGGGACAATGCGCATGTGCATTGACTACATGGCTCTAAATAAGAAGACAATAAAAAATAGGTACCCCATCCCACGGATTGATGAGCCATTGGATGAGCTCCATGGGGCAGTATATTTCACACAGATTAACTTGCGCTCTGGCTATCATCAAATAAAAATAAGGGAGAAAGATATCTCCAAGACTGCTTTCCAGTGTCACTATGGACACTATCAGTTTTTGGTCATGCCTTTTGGGCTAACTAATGCACCAGCCACCTTCCAGTCATGCATGAATCATTGTTCAACAAGTAGTTGAGGAAGTTTTTGTTAGTCTTCTTTGATGATGTATTGATCTATAGCAAAACTTGGGAGGAGCACCTTCAGCATGTGGAACAAATTTTGGCTATCATGGAGTAGCAATCTTTATATGCTAAGAAATCCAAATGTGAATTTGGGATGACAAAGGTCCTTTATATAGGACACATCATTGGAGTGAAGGGGGTCCAAGTACACCAAGAAAAAATACAAGCTATACTTGACTGGCCCACACCTAGGACACTCACATAATTGAAGGGGTTTTGGGGCATTTGTTGCTATTATAGGAGGTTTTTCAAAGGTTTTTCTCAACTTTACGCACCTTTGACCGATTTGACCAAGAAGGGGGCATTAAAGTGGAGCCTAGAAGCACTGTCCACATTTGAAAAAATGAAGAAAGTGATGAGGACATGTCCAATATTGGGCCTACTAGATTTCGCATAACCCTTCACAGTAGAGTGTGATACCTCAGGGCAAGGCATTGGAGCAGTACTTATGCAGAACATGCATCCTATTGTCTATGAAAGCCGAAAATTGAGGGGTCCTGAGCTCCTCTACACCATCTATGACAAGGAAATGCTAGCCATCATGCATGCATTGACTAAGTTCATACACTATTTAGTTGGGGCCAAATTCGTCGTGAGGACAAATCACAACAGCCTCAAGTACTTCCTAGATCATAAGGACTTGAATGAAAGGCAACAAAAGTAGGTGAGCAAAATCCAGGCTTATGAATTTGACGTAGAATTTGTCAAAGGGAAACATAATGTGGTAGCAGATGCCTTGTCCAAAAGACTATCAGTTTATGCCATGACCAATATCTTAGTGGATTGGGAGGCCCACCTCTTGGTGGAATATTCAAAGAACAAATTTGCTTGCGAAGTGATGGATGGACCAATACAAGATGACAATTTTAGAATCATGGATGGTATCATTTACTACAAGGGTCGAATTTTCTTGGTTCCCAAATCAGCCTTTAAGGCCAAGGTGTTACAAGCATTCCATGATTCACCAGTAGCAGGGCATAATAGATTCATCAAGACATATAGATAGGTCCGGGAGAGGTTTGCTTTGAAGGGTTTAAAAGAAGATATGATGAACCACATCAAGGAGTGCAACACTTGTCAGGCCAACAAATATGAACACACTCACCCAATAGGATTACTACAGCCACTTCCCATTCCAGCGCACAAATGGGAAAGCATATCTATGGATTTCATCACAGGGTTTCTCAAGGCTCAGGGAAAAGACTGCATTTCCGTGGTACTAGACAGCTTGATGAAGTTTTCACACTTTTTTTCCATTGCCATGGATTTCAATGTAGCACAGGTTGCAAACCTATTCTTCAGGGAAATTTTCAGATTGCATGGTTTGCCCAAAACCATAGTGAGTGACAGGGATAGTAGGTTCATGAGCACATTCTGGTAGGAGCTCTTCAGGTTAGTAGGTACGGCCCTAACACCTAGTACTAGTTATCACCCTCAGACGGATGGCCAGACATAGATAGTCAACAAATGGGTTGAAGTCTACCTCAGGAATTATGTGGCAGGGTAGCAGAAAGCATGGGTTAAATGGCTTCACTTGGGGGAGTATTGTTACAACACCGCTCATCATATGTCCATTGGTATTCCACCATTCAGATCCTTATACAGCTATGACCCTCTCTCATTTGTAGATATTGCCTTTGATGACAGCAGGGCTCCCATGGTTCAAGACTGGATGCAGCAAAGTTAGGACATTCTTAGGGAATTGAAGGACCACCTACAAAGGGCACAGAATCAACAGAAGGTACATGCAAACAAACACAGGGTTGAGCACACCTTTGAGGTCGGTGACTTGGTTTATTTGAGGCTTCAACCTTACCAGCATGAATCCATTAAGAGAAGTGGCACAGAGAAGCTCCAACCTCGTTTCTTCGGTCCATAAAGAGTCAACAAGAGGGTAGGGGTCGTGTCATATGAGTTGGATCTACCACAGGGAAGCAAAATACAAAAATGTCTTCCATGTTTTGTGTTTGAAGAGGGCCATCAGCAAGCATATCACTCCTATCGAAGAATTTCCACCTATGGATGAAGAAGGACAGTTGGTATTGATACCAGAGGAGATACTTGAAGTCAGGGACAAGAAGTTGAGGAAAAGAAGCATCAAAGAGTATTTGGTTAAGTGGAAGAACCTACCCATGGAGGATGCCACTTGGGAAGGGGAATAGTTGATCCACGAGACAGGTCCAGAATTGCTTGTGGGCAAGCAATTTCTAGCCAGGGAGACTATTATCTCCCCCACCTCTTGATGAAGAGGTTTGGAGAGACTCATTAGTCTAGCTATCCCCACTAGACTATAGTCTCAAGCATATTGGGGACAAAGTCAATCAAAAAACATAACATTCTATTATTAAGTTGACTTTGTGTGGAAAAGGATAACTCAATGAAAGAAAAGAAAAGGTGAGTTAAAAGTTAAGAGTTAACCCTAGGGGTTAACTAACTCAACAAATGAATAGTATGAGCTATAAAGGAAAAGGTAGGGCGCAATCCTAAGGCATTCTGGATTATTATCTTATTNGTACAGTAACAACACCACTCATCATATATCCATTGGTATTCCACCATTCAGATCCTTATACAGCTATGACCCTCTCTCATTTGTAGATATTGCCTTTGATGACAGCAGGGCTCCCATGGTTCAGGATTGGATCCAGCAAAGTCAGGACATCCTTATGGAATTGAAGGACCACCTACAAAGGGCACATAATCAACAGAAGGTACAGGCAGACAAACACAGGGTTGAGCACACAAAGAAGCTCCAACCTCGTTTCTTCGGTCCATAAAGAGTCAACAAGAGGGTAGGGGTTGTGTCATATGAGTTGGATCTACCACAGGGAAGCAAAATACAAAATGTCTTCCATGTTTTGTGTTTGAAGAGGGCCATCAGCAAGCATATCACTCCTATCAAAGAATTTCCACCTATGGATGAAGACGGATAGTTGGTATTGATACCAGAGGAGATACTTGAAGTCAGGGACAAGAAGTTGAGGAAAAGAAGCATCAAATAGTATCTGGTTAAGTGGAAGAACCTACCCATGGAGGATGCCACTTGGGAAGGGGAATAGTTGATCCACGAGACAGGTCCAGAATTGCTCGTGGGCAAGAAATTTCTAGCCAGGGAGACTGTTATCTCCCCCACCTCATGATGAAGAGGTTTGGAGAGACTCATTAGTCTAGCTATCCCCACTAGACTATAGTCTCATGCATATTGGGGACAAAGTCAATCAGAAAACATAACATTCTATTATTAAGTTGACTTTGTGTGGAAAAGGATAACTCAATGAAAGAAAAGAAAAGGTGAGTTAAAAGTTAAGAGTTAACCCTATGGGTTAACTAACTCAACAAATGAATAGAATGAGCTATAAAGGAAAAGGTAGGGCGCAATCCTAAGGCATTCTGGATTATTATCTTATTTTTCATTGGAGCTCTTGAGCACAAGCAGTTTTGAGGTTTAATTTGAGTCTAAAACCCTAGAGATCAAGTCGGAGGTGAAAGATCCCACCTTTCTTGATCCAGGCTTGGTCCTGAAGGTGAAATAATCCCCCCACACCATTCTACAGTGTTGCAGGGGTTGTTCTACAGGCATACTTCAGGCTAGTGTGCAACCAGGGGGGTTTACAGCTAGGGGGGCACACCACCATGAGGAAATTGATTCAATATGGAGGAAGGAGAAGGATTTTTGACAAAGGAGAACCTGGATTTTCTTCGTAGGGTCCCTAGCATCATTCGCGGTCTATTCCAGAGGAGATTATCCTGACAGTTTATTTCCTAGAGCTTGGCACGAATTGGAGGAGAGAGGGGCGCATTGCATAAAGTGATTATCATTGTTTATTGGCTCAAATCTTCATAGATTGTCTTAAGACTTCAACATCTTGTTAGCATTGGCCCGATCTACGATCCGAGAGATTTTGGTGGCATTTGGAGGCTCCTAGAAGGGAGAATGAAATCTCCTTGATTCAGTTGAACCAGGAGGGCACAAACCAATTAAGGGTTTGCTCAGTTGGAGGAGCATAACTTCTCAGTTCAGCTTGAAACTTGGCTCGGTGGGTTATACTACCCCGATCTACATTCGGGGAGAGTTTGGAGGAAATTGGAGCTCAGAAAGAGGAGGGTCAAAACTTGAGGGTTCATCAACATCCAGGGCAGGGCACAACTCAACGAGTTGGAGGGGTTTTGTAGTGTATTGATAGGATATTCTTATCTTCAGTCTTATCTTGCATGTTGGTAGCCTTTGGAGGCTTGGATCTCCTCTCAGACAGCCTTTGGGAGGCACTTATCTTTGTATTGCTTATTATTGTATCGGTTGGCAACCCATTTTGTTATTATTGGGGTTTCCTTCTAGATCTGTAGATCTCTTGTATACGGGATCCCTCTACTATCTAAATAAAGGTCAGATCTGATATTATTGGTTCTATACTAGTGTTCTTGTATATCTTGTCTTGTTTATGATTATATGCTTCATATCTATTGCTCATTCAACATTGAGTAAACCCATAGTGAATTCAATCAATAAATGAGCCACCTAAGCATGTGCATCCAATATCACTATATCAAACAATTAATTGCTCAAAGACACTATGTGACTTGTCAAGCTTGAATATGGGAGGGTTGACGAGGTGTCCTATTGGGTAGATCTTTCCCTAGGTCAAGGAGAGTTTCCAAGATATCCCTCTCTAATCCATGTAAATTGGATGAAGTGGTTGGGGTCAAGACTCAATGGGCATAGGGCTCATGATATATAAGGGGTCGTAGTGTCTCATTCATTAGTGCCTTTGTAGAGGGTTGTGTGGTACCTTCGTCCCCAATGCATTTTTTCCAAGCCCATTAATTGCCATTGTTTGATTCTTTCTTAATTTTAAGGAGAGGTTGAAGGTCACTACCCTGGCATGGTGGCTAGATAATGGCAATGTCACCCACAAACACCTAGTGGAAATTAGAAGTTTGGCTCGTGATGAGACCCCCTTTCTCTCATCCATGCAACTGAGAGTCATTACCATGGTTTGGTGACCAGATGATGGCAATGCCATACCACTAGATATTCATGGACATGATAGGTTGGCTCGTGATGAGACCTCCTATCCTTCAACTAACCTTTTAAGCAATATTTATTACATTTTGGGTCCCCTTTACTCAAAGATAAGTGTTTCACTGCTTTCTTAGGTGATCCATGGGTGAAGCATCTAAAAGGTTCATACAAGGCTTTTATATTTTACCCAACATAAATCCCTATGGCCCTTCATCCCCTTCTTCCCATAGAATGAAGGACAACCCCTTTTTGGGTCAATACACCCTAAAATCCCAAGAGATAATGAAATGGAGGGGAACAATGATGGAAAGTGGTAAGTATGGTAGGGAACAATACGATGGCCCTTTAAGGGAGTTTCTAGTAGAAATCCCATCCCTAAGGAAGACCACTTACTAGGGCACAATGTCAACCACCAGGGTGAAGCAGGGCAAAAGGCATAATGTCCAAGCATATATCATGAAATCTAGAACAATCTAAGATACAACATACTCAACTGGCTTAAATATTGAAATGATGCTCCCCATAATACTGACTTGTACCTCATGGAGCAAGTCCCACTACCTTCTGGAAGCCAGCTGATGTGGTGGATTCCATCTGGAAATATGTGACCATCTGTGGTAGTCTATTGGCACTTCATATCTACAACCTAAGGGCCTCAAGACTTAATCTTCTTAGTTATCCACAAAATGGGGATACCAGAGCTCTGCCAATGGAATTGTAGACTAAATAGTATTATTTGAGCTTTGTCAATGGAATTTTAGACTCCTTTAGATTATATTTTATTAGTTGAAGCAGTCTCTTCAAAATGACAGATATGAATTGGGGACTATAAATGCATATTTTATTTAATATTCCTTATTCATTACTTCGTCCCTTGGACCCTTTCTTGTTATGGAAAAGATGAAATTGTTCTTCTTTTTGTTCTGATCTTTGACTTTCTTACCACTGAATAAATCATTCTAAAACTTATGGTTATCAAAAACAAAAATCTATAATAGTAAAAATCAAATCCATTTTTGCAAACTATTCCAATTAAAAGCATGTGCGTGCATCAATTTGGAATTGGTTTGAAGAGGAGTACATTTAGGATTTGGTCTAGGTATACAAGCTAAATGTAAGGAACAAGGAAATCGTTTTTGGTGGCTAAGAATAGAAGTTCTTGGTTCTCGAATGCGTTTGAGCTGTAAATTTTCTATCTACAAAAGGTGTTGTTGAGTATGGTATGAGGCTGAACATTGATATGCTTAGGCAAACTCTCATGCTTTGGATGTGGTGTACTAGTAGTTTTACCTAGCAAATGTCAATTTAATTTTTAAAGTGTCATAGTTTTCACAAAGTAGAAGAACTGTTCCAAAGTTGTTATATGCAAAGCACTGTAATTCTGCCCATCAATGAGATTTCATGTGCCAGTTCATGCTTTGGACAGTCTAGTTCCTTTATAGGAAGACTTTGGTCTTCTGAACCTCCTCTTCCTTTCGGTTCAAAACATTCCTCTCAGTTTTGGATTCTCATGTTCATCATTCTTGGAATCCATCTTGTTCAAAATGGGGACCCCTCCAATAAAAGTAAATCATTCAAATGGTATCATCTATTGGTCTGGATTTTCTTCCTTATTTTGGACAACTAGTGCATTTCATAGATGGCATATCAACATTAATTTAGCTTGTTCTAGCACAAGTTGTAGGTTGGGAAAAGCTCGACCCAACCACAAAAGCAAGTGCTACAACTTGGGAATCCTACACCCAATGTCACCTCGATGTAGGTCCCGCACTTCAAGGGTGACTAGGTCACTCTAGGGAGGCGATCTTGGTGACCCTAAGGGGAATGAGATGTAGATGAATGGATATGGAAGTGAAACCCCTAGAAGTCAAGTCTAAGTGGAATGAGATGTGGAAAGAGATGTCATGTAAGTCAATTGATTGTTGCCCCAATGGTGTAGTACCTCTCCGGATGATTGTACCTGCCCGAGACATAAGAAAATCCAACTTGCAATGATATATATTAGTATGGATCAGCAATTTAAGCTTGTTGTCCCTATTTATAGAAGTAGATGGCAGTTTATATCAGCAAATAAGACATCTAAATCAACATGTAAAAGCATAAAGTTAACCAAAGATATTATCAATGAACTAGGCAATCAATTATGACTGAAAAATGGCACTTTGCGGTTGAATAAAGCAAGTTGTTATAACATGTATTTTCTGAAGAGAATTGCATCGTTGTGGCTGTAGCTTTCATTCACTTTTAACGACAAATTACACCATCAAAAGATGTCAATAATTAACCCAAAAGATGCACCCTAGTTAGTAGAGTTAGTGTGCAAAATTTAGGAGCTATTCTGGGGTTAGTTTAGGAGTTAAGAGAGAGTTAGTAGCTAGGGCTATGCAACCTTAATGGTTGCAAGTTAAAGTTTGTAACAAAAATTAAAGTAGTGGGAGAGAGGGGACACCCTAGTAGGGGAAGATTCTTCTCAATGTGGCAAACCAACTCCAAGTAAGAGATCTTTCAAAAGACAAAATTTCATGTTTTCCAAGGCAATCATTTTATATCTCCAATGCAAAAAAGAAATGACTAGTGGCTTTAAATATTGGGTTAATGGAGTCAAGTAAATGAACTAGAGATGTTACTTCCTTGGGGGTGTAAATCCTCGTACTTCCCCAAGGCAAGTATCTCTAGTTAGGGTTTGAGAATGAGTGGTGTAAATCATCTTACTTATATATATTGTATAGAACATATATAATATGTGTGTGTGTGTTGTTTTTTTTTCAGGTTACATTGTTCGGGGAAAACCCCTGAGTACTTCCCCTCATTTTGAGGATGGTACCGAGGGTAAACCCTAGAATCTTCAGGGCACAAGGTTGGTCAATAACAAGGCTTGAAGTTGTTACAATAATATACTTGTTAAGAGATGTCACATGAAAGA
>JASDQU010739083.1:30089-44352 GCA_032191745.1 Picea mariana
TCTTGGCATTCATGTAGTTGTAGAGCTAATATAAAGTCTACATACTGACCCAAATTTTTTTATATACAAATATGCTTTTGGATATGTTGTTCTAGTGAATATCCCCTCTTGACTGCACTGGAAATGCTCTAAAAAACTCAACGAAAATTTGGATGTGTTCCAGTTACATGTCAAAAAATATCTCATATCAGTCTGATGTATCTATGGGGGAAAAAACATGAAATATCCTACTATTTAGAAAGAGAGCCAAGAGTGGTGAAAATATTATGAGGAGCCTTGAGAACTCTTTTCCCAGACCTTCCATATTCCTTTGTCCAGTTCCCGACCAACTTTAGAGAATTGGTCTACTTCCATGTTCATGTTCCTATATACATGAGTAAAGGAAATGTGAGTGAAAGCTGAAGAGTGTCACTTAGTTTCTTCCAAAAACAAGTTGAAGAGTATAATTGTGAAGGATATGAATCCCATTCATGACATTTATTGCAAACATGGAATCTCCAAAGATATTTATCCACTCAATATATTTTTCCTTAGTTAAAATGAGCAACAAGTTTAAAGTCATAAGTTCACTAAAGTCATTTGTGTCTTCCCCTAAACCCACCAAAAAGGAGATGGAAGAATCTTCTGAGAGGTAAAGGATTCCCTAGGCTCCCCCTTTTGTTGGAGCTCCTTGAGCTACACCATCAAAAAAGTCCTAGGATAGGTCTTTGGAGTGGGTTTTTTTGGGGGATAGACTTCCAAAATTGTAAGGCTAGTCAAGGAACTTCTAATAGTTGAAGGATCAAGGCCGTTGAAAGTAGCATGATTTCTTGCAAGCCAGATTCCTCAACTGGCTATCAATGGGAGGGCTCTAATATTGTTGGTGTTTGGGTCTTCCATCCAGGATTTTAAATCCACATTAATAGATTCCCCCCTCCAATAGGATGTGAATCCTAACAAGCATTTGAGCTCGTCCCAGACAACATTTTCAAAGGAATAGGATACAAACAGGTGTGTGCTTGTTTCACCATCCTGTTTGCAGAGTGGGCATCTGTTGGGTCCAACAAAACTACTTTTTTGGAGGTTTTCCCAAGTAGGAGCCTTGTTTTGAAGGAGAATCCACGTGAACATTTTTTGTTTTTCCGAACAAATTTGTTTCCAAAGTGTTTTCCCCCACTATAGAGGAGGCTTCACAGCTAAATCATGGGCTAGGGCTGTGTACCCAATATGAGGGGAATACCCACCTTTTGGGTTGAATGACCATATGAGATTATCAATTTGATCTGAGAGATGAACCAGGGAGTTTTTGAGAGAGTTGGTATATGTTGTCCATAAAGGTTCGTCCGTCTCATCTAGGCCTACATCCTGCCAACTGAGCCATTGTGTTTGTCCTAAAAAGTAGTCTCTTTGGGAAATTTGATTGAGATAGTAGAATCCCCCCTAGTGTAAATAATGGATTATCGAATCTGGTAGCGTGTGGTTATTTTTACATCCCACCCAAGGATCTTTCCGTATTAGGATAATGGCTCAATTTCTACCTTTCCAAATGATCCAGTTTTCGATGAGTGGGAAAGAGTTGATTGTTGTTTTCGAGACAATAGAGCCATGCTAAGACATTTTTTGTGGTGATCAAATCCACTCTATGAGGGAGTCTGTTGGAAATTATTTTTCTTTTATGGTCCTTTTCCAAATGCGTGACCCTTCGATCAGACACCAAGCATTTTTTGCTACAGGGGCATTGGAAAAAAGAAATATTTTTTTGAGGCCCCAACATCCTTGTGCTTTTGGTGTAGTAAGACATTTCTAGGAGGCTAATACAAGGGATATTTTATCTTCGTGGCCAGCTCAAAGAAATATTTATACTAATTGATTGATTTTTCCGAGGATTCCTTTTGGATCCTAAACTAGAGATGTCCAAAAAAACGGAATAGCTTCAATGACAAATTTTATCATCACCAGTCTACCTACTCTAGAGAGCTAATGATTGCACCAAGTGTGAATGCATTTTTGAACCTTTGCAATTAACCAAGTCCAATCCCCCTTTCGATATCCATTTGCTTTTAGACAAAAAACTTAGGTATTTTATGCCATCATTGAAGTTCTTCACCTAGTTTTCCAAAGTTTGAGCAATTTGGATATTTTATTGATTGCTAAGGCCCCAAGAGAAGAGTGAACATTTTTCCAAATTGATCTTCATTGTCATTTCTAAGAAAAATGTGTGTGAGATTCACTTGAGGTGTTCAACATAAAGGATGTTTCGTTCACATAAAATTAAGATGTCATCGACAAAGAGAAGGTGTGAAAGAGAGAAGGAAGCACTAATGTGTATACCTTTGAATTGTCCTATTGAGGTTGCTTTTTTGATAAGTCTGCTAAGACTCTCAGCAACAAGAAGGAAAATCAATGGGGATAGTGGGCACCCTTTCCTAAGCCCTCGCTTAGATTTGAAGAAGGAGAGGCAGTGACATTTATCAACAACACAAAGGAGGTGTCATTGATACATTAATTAAGGATCCAAGTGACAATTGTATGGACAAAACCCAAGTGAATGAGAAGAATTATGAGGCATAACCAACTTACTCACTCAAAGGCCTTTGTTAGATCCACCTTATAAGTGATCACCCTTTTTTTTTCTGATGTGGATAGAGTGGATCCTTTCTTGAGCGAGCCCTATGACTTGATGAAGTTGCCTCCCTTGTAGAAAGTCGAATTGGTTGGCTGAAATGTTATTTGATAGGATGTCCTTTAGCCTGAGAGCGATGGGCTTATAAATAATATTGTAAATGTTATTACATAGCAATATAGGTCTGAATTGGTAAAAGGAATGAGAGTTGTCATATTTTGGAATGAGAGCTATAAATGTTGCATTGAAGGGTGCGATGATATGTCCTATGGATCTAGAGTATTCCACTTTTTTTAGTAGATCATCCCCCAGGAAATCGAATCATCATGAATAGTATTATGTAGGAAGACCATCCGACCCTGAACTCTTGTATTTTTGAAAAAAATGAAGGACACTCTATAATTTTTCTTTTTTTACCTCTGACATCAAATTTTCATTCCCATCGTGATCAATAAATATTGGAAAGAGGCTTGCAACCTGCAGAATGGAGTTTATGGTATCCCTATGGTCTTCTTTGAAAAGAGATGATAAATGTGATGTTCCTTCTACTACTATGTCCTCAAATGAAGTTGCTTCTGAACCATCCCTTCATTGTATAGACCATATGGTGTTTTTGACCTTCCTGCCTTTAGCAACATGATGGAAAAAAAAAATGTTTTCATCCCCTGCTTGTAGCCAAAGGGATCTACTTTTGAGGCACCATTCCTTTTCCCAATTTAGGAGGATTTTGATTTTGCATTGTTCTAAATGCTTGAGCATTTGATTTTGTTCCTCTGTGAAAGGGGAATCTAATTCATGTTCTTTCCGATCCTTTAACTTTTGTTCTATTTCAATAAGGGATTTGTTTTCCTAGCATTTTCTTTCTTTGTTCCAAGCTATTGAAACTTCCTTCACTCTTTTTCTGTTGGAGAGAAATTGTAAAGGGGGGAATTCTGTCAAGTCGGGATTAAAAGGAATCCAAGAGTCCTTTATCGCAAAAAGATAAGATTGATCTTCAAGCCAACATGAGTTGAATTTAAAAGGGCTAGGGTTTTTTTTTTTAGTCTGGGGCCATCTCCAATATAATTGGACTATGATATGAAATCCCCCAGAAGTTACTCATTGTATAAAAGATAGGTTCTCTTGGAGGAAATCCTCAGATAAAAGGAACTTATCTAGCCTTTTTCCTACCCTTGCTTCACTTGTGCGCATGTTTCTCCAAGTGGGGGAATATTTTTTCGGTTGTATATCAAACAACCTTGTTTCTTCCAGGTTGTGAATGAAAAAATCAGCTAGAGGATCAAAGAGGGTTGTCGTTCCCCAAATATCACTCACTCCTAAAGTGAAGTTTAAGTCACCCCCAATGATGATATTCCACGAGGAGATAAGAGAGGAATGAAACACTTTGTTCCATAACTCCTCGCAGTCGGAATAGGGCCCATATATGTTTAAGACGAGGAAATGTAAGTTATGCTCTGCAGAAAAGAAGAGGGTGCACAAACTTGAGGGCAAAGCCCAAAAGTTGAGGAGGTGAAGGGATTGTTTCCTCCAACCCATTAGGAGCCCACCCAATTTTTCATTTGCATCGAAAGCCAAAAATTCCCAATCTGGAAACATTGTTGAGAAAGACTTGGTAACAATTTCTCCCTCCATCATTATTTCTTGTAGCATCAAAACATTGGTCTTATTGATTTCTAACATTATATGAATGGCCAATATTTTCACAGGGTTGGCCAACCCTCTATAATTATGAGAGAGGAAGATCATGGGAAACCTAGATGAGGGGCAGATACTCTAAGAGCCCCTAAGAGATATTTTTGTTTCCCAAACCTAACCTTCGATATTGTTTATTTTTGATCCATTGAAGAAAGGATTTACGACCTTGTTGGCCTACTTTTGGTTTCAAGTAATCATGATTACCTAGGCCCCCCTTAATCTTGATTGCTTCATATTTTGGAGGGAGACCAAGAGATTTCATATTGTGCTTTGGTGATACAGGGATTGAAAGGTTGGGGGGGATTAGAGGATCTTCCAAGGATTTTTATGGTGGGGGAGACAGAGGGTAGAGAGGGCTTCGACACTTTTGGGGGGTCTAGAGGGATCAAGGAATCAACATTGGAACTAGAAATTCTAGAGATGCCAAGGAGGAAAGATATGACAGAGGGATCATGCTATTGTTGGACTAAGACAAAGCTTGAAGTGAGACCTGAATTCAAAGAGTAGGAAGGAAAAGAAGGAGGGGAAGAGGAAGTTTTCTTACCCAAGATATCATCCAAAGGATCTTTGAATGGGGAGCCTTTTTCACCATTGAATTCATGCAAAGGGTCGATTGGATCCTTTGTGGAGCACACAGATCCTTGAGGAGACTAAGACTAGGCTTTGGCTTTGTTTGGAGAACATGTTTCCTTATATAACACTGTTTTTTTCACCCATCTCATTCTTTTATCCTCCATCGAGCAGTTCTTCACCAGATGACCATAGGTGTGACAACGACCACATTTGAAAGGAATATCTTTGTAGTCCAATTCCCACTGGAAAGAAATGTCATTGTGATGGATGGTTATACTATCCACCAGCCTTCCCGAGAGTTTTAGGCCTATTAAAATCCAATCCATAACCATATAACCAGAGACTCGAAAGGATAGATATACTTCATAGAAAAAAACTAAAGAATTTCCCACTTCTCTAAAAATGTCCTCTGACCAAAAAATCAGGGGAAGGCCCGAAAGATGAACTCATATCTATGTAATCTCCAATTTTTTCGATGTGGCATCAAAATCCACCATACATAGCTTCAAGAAGAGTGTTTGTGTCCCATGATTCCAGCTTCCAGCTAGGATTTTGTTTGCGTTCTCTTCCGACCAAATGATCCATGCCATCCACCCTTTTGCAAGAACAAGGTTGTTTGGTTCATGGCCAATCAATATGGAGAATGTTAAAGCAGTCCATTTTCGGAGAGAATCCGTCGAAGGCCGCTTACTCGTAAATATTCCAAGTAGGGATTCCTTTTGCATTTTGGATATTTCATTCAACTTAACACCATTGCTGAGGACTAGATTGATATTCCCTTCCTTATGTTTTAATGATTTATTATTCTTCCTCGATTTTTCAGACTTGGTGTTTGGTCAAGGTAGAAAAGTTGAGGTAGGAAGGGTTCCATAGCCTCACATTAGCTCCTCAATTAGTATTTTTGTGACAAAACCCTCAGGTTTGGATGTCGTCGGGAGGAGTGAACAACTATGTGTTGGAATCCTTGCTAGGCTATCTACGAGAGATTGTTCTTCGCAAGGGACTAGGGGAGAAACTTTCTGCTAGATCTCATCAGAGGGAGCATTTGTATCCTTTGTGAGAGAAATGACCAGAGGCATGTGCGAGGAAGGGGAGTGGCAGGGAGAAATGGATTCCGCAGTTGATTGATTGATTGATTTTAATGACGTCCACAAGGATGAACGGTTTAAGGGACCAAGAGAATAACATCCCTAACTCATCTTCATACTCTTTTTGATGTTAGATATTCTGTTGTGAATCTTGACTAGAAGACTAGCAATTTGATTGATCTTATCCTTGTCAAATAGCTGGTGCATGTTGTTGATCTTTAATTTGTTTTCATATTGACGGTATATATCCTCGTAGTTTGTACATTCTGTGACAAAGTGCCACTCTGTCTCCACCACACCCTTATTGCAGAATATGCAAGTTCTCTCCTCCCAAACTTCCTTGGGTATCCTCCACCTACTAACTTCACATCTAAGGTGATGTGAACCAGTGCTCATATGTGCAACTAACAACCTTGATTTTCCTTTAATAGCCGCCCCTAAATATGTTTTCTGACTATGGTCACAATTTGGGTTAAACTTCTTGGTGTAGCACGCTTTTTTATGTCTACTATGATTGATCCACATGGTAGTCCTAAGTTTTTCAATCATGAACTTTTTTATTTCTTCCTTGGTGTTAGGACATTCATGTAGATTGATATTCCACTTACTCAACCAATTTTTTATTTTACTTCATCCATGTTTTCTTCCTATGGTCTAACTCCTTCTCCATAGCTAACTTGGGCCAGCGTTGGTTATCCATGTTTTCCACCTTCTTTAAATAGCTTATTAACTTGGTTATCGTTGTTGCCTCCAACGAAAAAGTACATGTTTCAGCTAAAATAATTTCATACAGGACTGTGGCTTTACCTTTGAGATTTCTAGTAATTAATTGCTTCTGAATTCTTTCTAGTTGTCCCCATCTGCAATTTGAGATGTTGCTTCCCTGTACTTCACAACCATGGAGAACAACCGGTATAACCAACAAAACAAAGAGGTTTTTTTGTTTTTTTTCAAATCCCAAATTTCAACTTTTCTGCACCTATTTTGGAGTAAGTATGATGCTCTCCATCCTCCTTGTATCATTTTCTCCCTATAAGTCTCTCAATTGAGCTTATAGTGGAAGTCAATCCCAATATATTTTTATTCTTTCACCATTGCCAATGGAATTCCTTCGAAAAGAAAGGTGATTGGCTTGTATTTTCTATTTAAAGAAAAGGTCATGATTTTGGTCTTGGTAATGTTCACTTGCATCCCTACCTCCTCACAAAAGTGTTCTAAGGCCTTTAAATGCTCTCTTAATTCAGGTGTTGTTTTTTAAATTAAAATAATATCATCTAAGTATTAAAGTAGCTTCACCACATACCCTATTAGATGGACACCCGCTCCATTCGTCCTGCTCAACCAGGCTTCCAACTTATCAATGTATAAACCAAACAAAGTGGGAGATAGAGGACATCCATGTTTAATGCTAATATCATTACCAAAACATTCAGACCTTCCTTCACTTGTTTTGATTTTAGCTCTAACCTTCTCATAATGTCTGTGAACTATCGCTCTATATCCATCTGGGATACCCAACTCTTCCATTTTGTTCCATAGTTTGTCTCTAGGAACTATGTTGAAGGTTTTCTTAAAGTCCACAAAACAACAATAGGTTGTTTCACCTTGTTTGTACCATATTTGCTCTATCAAATGTCTAAGGGTGACACAATGATCAATGGTATAATGCCTAGGTCTAAAACCTACTTGCCCTTTTGCCCTTTTTCCTTCATCTTCTACCCAACTGTTGATTCTTCGCTCTATCATTTTCCCCAAAAGATTTCCCACGAGGGGGTTGACCATAATAGTGCGGTAGTTGGAAGGGTTATTGATATCTTTGTTCTTAAAGAGAGTAATGACCACACTAGTGGTCCATTCTCCCAGAAAGTCGTCCTGGATGACCCCATTGAAAATTCCTTTTATGTGAGGTGCAAGGAGCTCAACCCCCCCATTTTAAAAATTCATCTTGAATCCCTTCTATGTCCTCCGCTTTGTCGCTTACTAACTTCTTTATTCCTTGCTTGATATCATCCACTGTGAAAAGTTCCACTGATGTTTTCACTATGGGAGGAGTATCTTTCTTGTGTACCTACTCATAAAGGAGTCTCACATATTCTAACCATTGGACATTTGTAATATTGTTTTCGATATGCTTTCTCCTTTATTGTAGTTCTCTCCAAAATCCTTTGGGGTTGTGTTTTCCAAGAGAGATTCACTTCTTTCTTCTTGCATTTACATACTCTTATATTTTTTAGTGTATTAATTTTTCATATTTCTTCTTGTTTTCTTAGCCCAAATTTCTCTCTTTTAGAGATCTCTTGGTTACCTTACATTCTTCATCATACCATGGATTTGTCGGAAAGGAACTTGTATCCCTCTTCTTGGGATGAGACCTTTTACATGCACTTAAGGCCTTGTGGATTGTTGGGATCAACAAACTATTATGAACATGACCTCCCATCTCATTGGTTGTCATATATGCCATGTTGTACTTTATAACCTGAAATTGTTGAAATATGTTGAACAAAAGTTTTCTTGTACCCCTCGAAATCTGGAACCTTTCATCCATCGTGCTCATGTGTTTCTACAAGAATGATAATATATTTCCCCTTTGCAATGGGCTCCAACCCTATACCTCTTCTCCATAGATAACCTTTGTAATTCCAACTTACTACTTGTAAATAGTCCCGTGGGGCCCTGATTTCTTATTTCTTATTTGAGAAATGATCACTGATTTGAGCTTTCTCATTATTCAACCATGCCCATTTTCCCTCATTTCTTGTTGTTTTCACTTTTTCCCACTCATTTCTTTGTTGTTCTTGTTGAGAAAAAGTCAATTCCTCATCTAGGTAGATACATGTGCCTCTAAGCAATCCTCTATTTCTAAGGATCATATTCTTAGCCTCCGGTTGCAGAAGTCATTGTGGAGCCTCTGGCTGTAGCAATCACCTAGGAGCCTACCATGACTTATTTCATAGAGGAAATACTGTAGGATCCCTTCCAGAAGTCCTCGGTGTTGTTCACAGTGCCGAAAAACTGGGATCCTCCAAGTGATTTGAGCATGGGTGCCTCCTCACATGGTCCTGAGAATTCTTATGGCAGGGAAACTGCGGTGCCTCTAGCAGAAGGATTCACCTACTATGTGGAAGAGAAGACCCCAACTGCAATGGCACCTCAGGAACCAGACACATAGTGAATCAAGAATGACGACTCAAGCGAGCCAATAGACGCAGACACGAGGACACACAGTGGACAGGCCACAGAGACAGGCTCAATCCTTATGCTCCTCCTATCTCCTACATGCAAACCCCCTGGCATGAACTGCCACCTCTTCTCCATCTGGACCTGCTCAATTTGGTCTTTGATTTGAGGAGCCAGACGGCGGACCATGCCTATTGTGGCACCCTCATGTCCCAGCATGTGGACATGCTCTTCAATGCATATTCCAACATGCCTCCAGGACAATGATGCCCCACCTGTCTACAACACTTTGTCATTCCATCCACCTTAGAGGCCATCTCAGACGTTGGGTAACAAATATGGTTCAGCTCAAATCTCATAGTCTCTTTTTCACAGCTTTTTATGTCGTTCTAGTTATTTTCTATAAGACTCTAAGTACAGTTAGGATCATGACTTACTATCAATCCTGGTTTCCTTCGGGTAGGATTGATAGCAATCTAGTTCTACTTGAGAAAGGGTTAACTTCATTTCAGTTTCCAATTACTCGGTGAAACGGTGTGCAACCCAGATACACTACTATTTTTGCTACTTAATATAGAAGGAACCTCCATCTTTTTTACTTAAAAAAAAAAAAAAAATACTCTTACATGTCTATCTCTTACTCCCTCTATATTTTGTCCAATATTGCTTGTCTGGTGAATACACCCTTTCCACTTCAAATTATCTTTAAGGAAGTCCCTTGCTAGAATGTTTTTCCTGTAATTTTCACCAAAGTCCCTCGGTCCTTTGATAATGATATTTGTAGCCTTGCCTCGCTTATCCTTCTCTTCCTTTGTTTGTATTTTGATTTGTTTCTCAATGATTTCTTTTTGTTTGTTTGATGACCCACTTACAACTTGTGACCATGATTTAGCCTCTTCTATCCAATCTTTTAGTTGATTTTCTTTAGCTTCCAAGTCGACTAACGCTAACTAAATCTCATGTCTTTGTATTGTGTCCTCTTCTTTCACTAATTTTGATTTTTAAACTCTAGTTATCTTCACCTCTTATAATTCATGTTTCAAGGCAGACACTTCTTGCTATCCTATTTCCATTTTAACCTGCATGCTTAAGATTTGTTCCTTAAGAGCTTTATTTTTTCCCTCTAATTTTCTCTTGAACTCAACAATTTCATTTACTTTGTTGCCTTCATACCATCTTTTGTCTTCTAAAATTTGGAGTCTCCTTTTCATGCTCATTAGTTCTTTCACATATAGCTCAGATGACCAAATTAATGGTATTGATGTGGGACTATAAAGGTCTTTGATGTACCATCGTCAATATGCAGAATTTGGCAATAGAGACAGATCAGGTAGAGGATGGGGAGCCATCCAACTTCTGAATGATATTCTACAAAACCTTAATTATGTCTTTAGCAAGAGGTTGCTTCAGAATATTTCATCCTCTAAAAACCAGAAGGGAGTCCCAGATCTTCGTTCCTAGGAGGGAATCATTAGAAAGTCTACCAAATCATCATCCTCAACCATAGGATGTATAGGACATGTAGGATGAGGGGAGAGTCGTGCGGGATGATGAGAAGGCCAAGTCATTATGCAAAAACACTAGAAGACATCTGCAAAAACCTTAGCGGAGCCATCCTTCACCATATCACTTCTCTCTCTACACACACCCATATGTGTGTGTGTGTGTTTGTGTGTGTGCATATTGTTGAGTGCTCAACACACCCTAAAAGATTTTTTGAAATTTTTTCTCTTTTGGGTACCACTTGTTTTCTTTTTTCTTCTTTCTGAATTGAGTATGTTGTGTAGGGATCATTAAGTTTTGTTTCCATGTCTCATCATCGATCACGTTCAGAGTTATTTGGACCTGTCAAATTGAAACCTTTTTTCTCTAAAAATAACTTGGCATTTTAACTCAAAATTCACAGTTAAAATTGTGACCCACGCAACTATTTTCGGCATCTGTTAAATCCAAATAGAAAAATGATCATGTAGTAACAATAATCATCGATAATTGATGTATCATCAGTATCGGGAAAAAAATTAAGGAGATATATGTCGATTGTTCGTGAAGAAGTTTCAGGAAATTGTCGATAGCCCATCAGTGTCGGTGAAATATGAAACGGGAAGACACTAACAAGAACCATAATGAACCTCCGATCACCGATTACTGATGCATTGTTCGGATTCGGTGAAATCCTAAAGATTTAAATTGTGGAAATTTTTGCATTGATACATTGTCGAGGACCGATTGTCGATGCATCTTCGGCATCAACAAGTTTCGAGGGGGGTAATACGGAAATACTTGTTTCAACATATCGTCGATCATCGATCCTTGATACTTCTTTGGCATCGGCGGGGTAGGGCCTATTTGTCAAAGCGCATATCTAGCAAAAATCCATGATTCCAAATAAACTCTTAAGTGAAGGATCCAAATTCAAATGCCACATGTCTCTGTCACATAGGCATTTCGTACGACCTAGTTTCATCTCGAGTCACCATAGGTTTCCCCGTGTCCTAGTCGCACTTCCAGGTCAACATTTCCACATCAACGCTATACGGAAAGATGGATCGGCATCAGATATTTTGCCAAGAGATATCAATGAACATTATCTAAGAAAATGCCAACCTCTGATCCACCCGTTTAAATTAGCAGAATGATGGGATGTTTTCAGCAAAAAATAAGATCGGATTATGTCATTTAATAGGCCAATTAATGTTTCGCTCTACATACGTTGCTACCCTGTGCGTCAAACGAATAATGAGAATTTGAAATTGTTGGTGAACCACAATGTACCCCACTCTTGTGCCGCCAACCTACGATTGCATTTAATCTCGAGCATAATGCAGATCTTGGTGACAGATTTTGTAAAACTGCACTTACGCCTCGAATTGAAGAACTGATGCGACAAGGAAAGTATTCTTTGTGTTTAAATTACTAATATAGTTTCAAACCCCAACATTATGTACACAAGTTTCTCATTTCTAGAGCAGTCAAAGAAGCGAAAAGAGCGTCTCAAGAGTTTCACTCGATTCTCATAATTTCAAAACCAAGTTAATCAAGTGCGAAGAAGAGGTATGTGTTGATTTTATGATTTCGGCGGTTGCATTTTTATTTATATATCAGTATCCTGTCTGAAAAATGGTGTCTAACTCTGCTCTCTCTGCAGGAAGATGCCTCCAAGGAAGCCAACGACCAGACGCTCGCCAAGGGCACCAAAGTTGAAGGAAGTAGAGGTCGGTGAAGGATTTTCTCCCAACGTTGTGAGGCAGTTGGAATTTGCTACTAAAGTGGAGCCGGCCATCAAAATGTCAACTAAGAAGGAATTTTCCCAGCCCCCTGCATTTGGCGACACATAGGGGAGCATTGGGTCAAAGATAATGCTCCCAAAATGGGGAGATTCTTTCAACAGGATTAAACAGGAAGATTACCTGGAGTTTATCCCCCACAATGACCCAGATGTAAGGATGCTCGACGATCAGGTTTTTTCGAACATCCGGCGGTCATACCTGCATATGGTAGCCTGTCGAACCCCGATCTTTCCTTGTATTAAGACCCTGGGGTGGATAATCGATCATATAGACACAATGAAGTGCCTAGTCAATGATGAGAATGGCGGATGCGTTGGTGTTTTTCTCCCGATGAAGGTCCAGAATTACTACAAGCTCAGGGACCTAGAGGAGCGGTTAAACATGGATTTCGTAGTGAAATTCTATGAGTTCCATGACACCAGCTGATTGATGGCCTCTTGGTTGAAGGAACACAAAAAATTCACAAACCAAAGAAAATAGTTGGTATGGGACAACAAATCTAAAGGAGCCATACATTTATTTAATGGCTTTAATCTACTGATTGTACGAGGAGNACTGGGGAGAAATCATTTCTAAATAATTGAGCACCAACATATTGCAGGTCAAGACACTAAAGGATGGAGAAGCACCCGCTTTTCACATGGCATCGTACATGTTGGATGTAATTTGCGCAAGGAACGTCTTCGCAGGCATGAATCTGAGGTGGCATGTCGTCGAGCTACCTGTACATGTCTACTTCAACATTATGTGGGAAAACAAGTACAAAAAATTATATGCTCTCATCTGCGATGAATTTATAGCTCAAGCCTATTTTATTATTTTCAAGAAAGAATGTTTGAGACTGTCAGTAGCGACCAAGAAAATGATCTCAAATGTAGGCCACTGGTACCTAGAGGAAACCATGACTTATATCAGGGTGTTTGGGGCTACCGACGCACCACATTTACTCTTTTATCATGTCCTAGACCGACTCGTCATGGGAGAAATATGTTACCAAACCATCCTGCATGGCTATACTGCCACTTCGGTTAAGGACAAGAAGCGAATGTTCATACCCTATGGTTTCCATATGGGGTTTTACATGGTGAATGATACTACTCAAGATAAATAAGAGGGTTTGAGCCAGCTGGAATACAGATTCTTCACAGGCCGATTTCGCAAACATGACCCTAGAGGCTTGGTACTTCAGCATGCATCACAAGTCTCTTTCTGCTGGCCATACGCACATGATAAGTTCGAAGACGAAATATTTACAGAATATGCTGAGGACTTGGAGGAGGTGTTGTAGAGGAAAGATAACCCAAATATGACCAAATTTAAAGCGATGAGTATGGAAGAGTAGCTCGAGACTATACAAAAATCATCTCAAGAAGCCCTCAGAGTTAGAGATGAAAGTAGAGCAATCGAAGCGACAGAGGCGCAGAGAAGAGGAATGTTGTTACTAGAAGAAGCTCAAAGAGTCATAGAAATGTTGCAAGACGACCCCATGCTTGATCCTTTGATAGAACCCTTGAGGGCCAACCCGACTGGCACAAGAAATATCGAAGAAGAGAAAATCAGCTCAGAAACAATTCTACTAAAGGGAACCATCAATCCAGAAAATCCTAGAGTTTTGTCACCACAAGCCAGATCACCGGTGATTATTCCAACCCAACAAGAGATTCAAAGAACATCAAGTGAAATGGGTGTGCAGAACATTCTCTTTGATTTGATTACCATCTATTATGATGAAGAGAGCTTGGAGTCACTTATAACTCCAGTACCAATTAAAAAGGAGAAAGAACCAAGGGAACATCTACTCCAACTCCTGACGCTTCGATTATAAACCCTCTAGG